>SSNP01000060.1:925179-1025179 GCA_006937955.1 Pachypanchax playfairii
CGATCCACCACAGACGATCAGAGGAGACACATCGAGATCAGAGACCAGGCGCTCAACAACGCTCAGGCTAAAGTGGTCAAGCTGGAGGAAGAGGTGAGTCACCAGCTAATGGAAAAGCATCCGCCCACTTCCATCTCAGGTCTCTCAGTCAAACTTTTTCATGACCTCGTTCGTGTGTGTGCAGCTGAAGAAAAAGCAGGTGTATGTGGAGAAGGTGGAGAGGATGCAGCAGGCTCTGGCTCAGCTTCAGGCCGCGTGTGAGAAGAGGGAACAACTTGAACATCGTCTGCGTACGAGACTGGAGAGAGAGCTGGAGTCTCTGCGTCTGCAGCAGGTAACACATCATTCATGCCCGGTGGAGACTCACGAGTCTTCAGATCTGATCCCGGGTCTGGAGTTTTTGGGACCGACATTTTATTAAGGCTGTTTTTTTCTTTCATGTTTTTTCATCAGTAAATGTATTTAGCGTAATTCAATATCGGAACATTTAGAGGATAACTTACAAATAACAAACTACTACTTTGTTCTTTTCTTATTGATCCATTTCAGCGTCAAGGAAACTCTCAGAGCAGCGGTTCGGTTCCACCTGAGTACAACGCCACCGTGCTGATGGAGCACCTGAGGGAGAAAGAGGAGCGGATTCTGGCTCTGGAGGCCGACATGACCAAGTGGGAGCAGAAATATTTGGAGGAGAGCGTGATGAGGCAGTTTGCTCTGGATGCTGCTGCTTCGGTTGCTACTCAGAGGTTCGAGTTTCTTGGTTTTTTGGTTACTGTCACTCTGCATGTCGAAAACGGCAGCAGAATTGTGTGACAGTCTCGGCGTATTCATGACTTTAATCCAAAACATTGACAGAGTTGTTGTCTTGAAAATACTTTAAGGCTGCTGTCATTTCCAATAGGACTCCTGGATGTCTGTTAAATGCAGCTTTCTTTTTTTTTGGAAGTTGAGGCTCTTCTTCTGTCTTTTTTTGGCCTTTTCTCTTCTGTTAGCTTGTGTTTTTATTTTTAGCTGTACCATATCACGTGACCAAGTGAGTTATTGACAGATTTAGAAGAGGGAATCCAGTCATTTTTCAAAATAAAACGCCATTCAGACTCAGAAAAATAAAACATATATAATAAGAGTTATTTATTCTTCCTGTGCGACCCTGTACTTAAAGAGGTCCTTCCATTAAAAACGGTTTTTCTGAGGTTTCTGTTGAATATTTTAGCTCCACAGGTGTTCTTACCTTCATAGTGGGTGAAAACAGGTCAACAACTTCTCTTTCAGTTTTTATCCCTCAAACTACGCAGGTGGCGATAAAACCTGAGTCCGAACAGTCTGTATCTGTTTCATCACAACTCCTTTGTTCGTTAGTATTCATCAGCTCCTGCAGTTGAAACCACGCCTAGCATGCTGCTAGCTAAAAGCTGTTAGCATAAGACGTAGCAAACAGGAAGACACGACGTCTGACTTTGCCATGCGCAGCGGGGCAGGAAACAGTATAACTTGCTCTCATAGGCTAGTTTGTTAACCAATCAGAGTCCAGCAAATTAGAATAATGAATATGAACGAGCTGCTGCTCGAGGCCTGACAGAAGGAGCCGGAACCACCCGAATTTTAATGCAGACAGATTGAAAGGTCTGTTAATCAGTGTTTCCTGATGTTTTTTAGATATAAAATGTTTCATAGTACTGGTTAATACTTAAGAAATAACCACAAAGTCCTGAAATTTGTTTGGAATGGCCTCTTTAATGACCTAGGGACCAGAACTTGTCCATGACCCAGGGGTTGGGGACCCCTTACGTAGACCCCTGATGATCCAGTGAGACTGTCACAGCCCTGGTGACCTTTGTCACCCTCCCTAATGAAGGATGGAACACAACTGACCTGGTTCATGTCACTGTCCTGCATGTGAAGGATCTTGTTTAAAAAGTCAAACAGTCTGGAACTTCAGTCCACACATTTAATTTCTCATATACACTAACTCAGACAACAACAAACAGAACTTTAAACAGATGGTGTGAAGCNGTTTCCGTCTTCATTCATGCTCAGATAAAGAAATGCTGCGTGAGAAAGAGAAGCTGGAGATGGAGTTAAACGCTCTACGATCCACCACAGACGATCAGAGGAGACACATCGAGATCAGAGACCAGGCGCTCAACAACGCTCAGGCTAAAGTGGTCAAGCTGGAGGAAGAGGTGAGTCACCAGCTAATGGAAAAGCATCCGCCCACTTCCATCTCAGGTCTCTCAGTCAAACTTTTTCATGACCTCGTTCGTGTGTGTGCAGCTGAAGAAAAAGCAGGTGTATGTGGAGAAGGTGGAGAGGATGCAGCAGGCTCTGGCTCAGCTTCAGGCCGCGTGTGAGAAGAGGGAACAACTTGAACATCGTCTGCGTACGAGACTGGAGAGAGAGCTGGAGTCTCTGCGTCTGCAGCAGGTAACACATCATTCATGCCCGGTGGAGACTCACGAGTCTTCAGATCTGATCCCGGGTCTGGAGTTTTTGGGACCGACATTTTATTAAGGCTGTTTTTTTCTTTCATGTTTTTTCATCAGTAAATGTATTTAGCGTAATTCAATATCGGAACATTTAGAGGATAACTTACAAATAACAAACTACTACTTTGTTCTGTTCTTATTGATCCATTTCAGCGTCAAGGAAACTCTCAGAGCAGCGGTTCGGTTCCACCTGAGTACAACGCCACCGTGCTGATGGAGCACCTGAGGGAGAAAGAGGAGCGGATTCTGGCTCTGGAGGCCGACATGACCAAGTGGGAGCAGAAATATTTGGAGGAGAGCGTGATGAGGCAGTTTGCTCTGGATGCTGCTGCTTCGGTTGCTACTCAGAGGTTCGAGTTTCTGCAGAAATTCTAGATGAAGTTTTAGATTTAGATCAAAAACAAACCTGGGAACGATTCAATCAGTGACCCATTCATTCAAGTCAGGTGTGTTGGAGCAGAGAAACACCTAAAACCTTCCGGTTGGTGACTGACCAGGACCAGGAAAGACCGATGGTTTTCCTTCAAGTAGCTGTTCCTTTTGGGTCATGGACTAGTTTAATATCAGATACTGGATATTTTTATATCCAGTCTGCTCCATGATATTGTTTTTGGTTTCTGTCACTGCAGAAAACTCTGCATGTCGAAAACGGCAGCAGAATTGTGTGACAGTCTCGGCGTATTCATGACTTTAATCCAACACATTGACAGAGTTGTTGTCTTGAAAATACTTTAAGGCTGCTGTTATTTCCAATAGGACTCCTGGATGTCTGTTAAATGCAGCTTTTTTTTTTTGGAAGTTGAGGCTCTTCTTCTGTCTTTTTTTGGCCTTTTCTCTTCTGTTAGCTTGTGTTTTTATTTTTAGCTGTACCATATCACGTGACCAAGTGAGTTATTGACAGATTTAGAAGAGGGAATCCAGTCATTTTTCAAAATAAAACGCCATTCATACTCAGAAAAATAAAACATATATAATAAGAGTTATTTATTCTTCCTGTGCGACCCTGTACTTAAAGAGGCCCTTCTATTAAAAACTGTGTTTCTGAGGTTTCTGTTGAATATTTTAGCTCCACAGGTGTTCTTACCTTCATAATGGGTGTGAAAACAGGTCAACAACTTCTCTTTCAGTTTTTATCTCTCAAACTACACAGGTGGCGATAAAACCCGAGTCCGAACGGCCTGTATCTGTTTCATCACAACTCCTTTGTTTGTTAGTATTCATCAGCTCCTGCAGTTGAAACCACGCCTAGCATGCTGCTAGCTAAAAGCTGTTAGCATAAGACATCAAACAGGAAGACACGACGTCTGACTTCGCCATGCGCAGCGGGGCAGGAAACAGTATAACTTGCTCTCATAGGCTAATTTGTTAACCAATCAGAGTCCAGCAAATTAGAATAATGAATATGAACGAGCTGCTGCTCGAGGCCTGACAGAAGGAGCCGGAACCACCCGAATTTTAATGCAGACAGATTGAAAGGTCTGTTAATCAGTGTTTCCTGATGTTTTTTAGATATAAAATGTTTCATAGTACTGGTTAATACTTAAGAAATAACCACAAAGTCCTGAAATTTGTTTGGAATGGCCTCTTTAATGACCTAGGGACCAGAACTTGTCCATGACCCAGGGGTTGGGGACCCCTGTTGATCTAGTGAGACTGTCACAGCCCTGGTGACCTTTGTCACCCTCCCTAATGAAGGATGGAACACAACTGACCTGGTTCATGTCACTGTCCTGCATGTGAAGGATCTTGTTTAAAAAGTCAAACAGTCTGGAACTTCAGTCCACACGTTTAATTTCTCATATACACTAACTCAGACAACAACAAACAGAACTTTAAACAGATGGTGTGAAGCAGTTGGAGCTGTTTGTGGGTTAACGGTTGTTTTAATGTGTTCAGGGACACATCTGCTGCAGGAATCAACCACTCACCAAGCAGCAGCTACGATACGTCTCTGGAAGCTCGAATCCAGAAGGAAGAGGAGGAGATCCTCATGGCGAACCGTCGCTGCCTGGACATGGAGAGCAGGTCAGACCCGAGTCCATCGTGCAGTCCAGAGATCTGAACGAAGCTCCTACCCAGTAGTCATAAACCTGTAAATCCTTGTGCACCATCAGTTAAAGTCTGGAGAATATAGACACATTGAGTTATAAGTTCATGTCTGTGAATGTGTGAGCTGTCGTGGCTCTCAGATTCTCCCCGTTCACACCCAGAACTTCCTGTGTGAAAAGGGTCTAATGCTGGATTCTGCTCCTCTGTGATTCAGGATAAAGAATCTCCACGCTCAGATCATTGAGAAGGACGCCATGATCAAGGTGCTTCATCAGCGCTCCAGGAAGGATCCCATCAAGTCAGATGCACCATCCGCCATGAGACCTTCCAAGTCCCTGATCTCCATCTCCAACACGGGTTCTGGAGGATCAGGGCTGCTGTCTCATAGCCTCGGACTCAGCAGCTCGCCAATCACTGAGGAGCGCAAGGACACGAGCTGGAAGGGGAGCCTGGGTAAAAACTGGTCTCTTTATCTGCTGTGTGTGACACTTAAATAGAAAAACATCAGATACTGAACATAACCAGAATGATTCACACTGAATGACACCATGGTGGATGATATCAGCTCAGGACTTTTATTATGAAACTCAGAAGAAACTTGTTTCCTCCAGCAGCTTTTCAGTGCAGGAACAATTCAAACATGTTGTTCCACAAAGCTTCAAGCATGTGAAGTTATAATACTGATGTGAGATGATGTTTTCATGGTTCTCCAGGAGTTCTTTTGGGTCCGGAGTGTCGTACAGAGTCTCTGAGGACAGAGTCGATCTCCTCATCTCCGTCCCCTGTACTGTCGTCCACACCGATGACTGCAGGACACTCTAAGACCGGCAGCAGGGACAGTTGTACGCAGACCGACAAGGGTCAGTACCAGGACTCCAGCAAGCCCAACACTCCAGCCCTGCAGAGCATGACGCTACCGGCTCGCCTGTCCAGTCCGAGTCCGGTTTACATCCCTGATCGTTTAGCAGGTCAGCTCACGTCACGTGTTCACCACTCCAACTCCAGCTGTGTGTGTTCTCAGTGAGGCACATGGAGGTTTTTTTTGGCGGTTGAGATTATTGAGGCTTAAATGAAACCAGTCACTGTGTTCTTGGTCTGTTTCTCTTCACTCGTTACATCTTTCTGTTTTTTTGGTTTTTGTGTAGATGTACCAGTGTTTCACAGCAGCACCCTGGAGAGAAGATTTCCTGTCCAGACTCATTCACTTCCACAGGCTCCGCCTCCTGCTCCACCGAACCAACCGGAGGTAGACACCGACATGGTGGAGATCCTCATCTAGAAGACAACATCCAAATATAACCACCGCTCTTATTCCTGTGTCACTAAACTCCAGCTCCACATCTCAGTCTGTGACAGATCTGCCCATGGGCACGTTGTTGTTGTTGTTGTTGTTGTTTACTTTTACAGGTTTAATCTGACGGGGAGCTCTACAGCAGACAATCTTCTCCTTTTTTACCATCTGGCTCAAATGTGGTCACATGACCATTTAAAGCACCGAATGTTCTTAACAGTCAGAATATCCAAACTAAATCTTCAATATAAAAAAGTGAATTAAACCAAATGTTTTAGCATCGCACACTTTACGTTCCAGCGTCTGTCTTCTTTCTGAAGAAGTCTAATATTCAGTTTTGTATTTATGTGCATTTCATAGATAAACTCGGTACTTTGGGAGTCAAACTGTGTAAAGGGCCATGAAATGTTCCTAATATGTAAATAGTATATTTACATTGTGTATTCACCATCATGTGTAGTCATCGTGTATATTCACTTTGTACTTAACATGTATTCACCATGTACTCACTGTGTATTAACCCTGTATATTCAGTGTGTATTTACTGTGTGTACTCACTGTGTATTCCCCAATATTGTCTTTGAAAGCACAAATATAAACGTGCAGCTTTTTGAAATGTAACATAGAAATTAAGTGCCTTTTAATTTTGCTTAAAATTTGTAGAGTTTTTATTAAATGTCGACAGTCAAATGTGACAAACTTTTTCTTCTTGTGTTGTCGATTAAGTCTGGGAAAACTATTCTGAAGGCTTGATGCTTCATACTCATGTACAGCACTGTGCAAAAGTTTTAGGCAGTGAAGAAAAAATCTGAAATCATGAAATCAATATTTGGTTTTAGCAGCTGGAATTTTAACAGCATCGATTCTTCACGTGCAGCCGGTTTGTGAAGGAACTCTGTCACATCGACAACCTTCTGTCTCTTCATGTTCTCCCCAATATAATCAATAATGTTGAGATCAGTATGAAGGATAAATCTCCATGATTGTTTCACTCTACAGCTTCTCAGTTACTAACAGCATCACGCTAAAGCAGAATTACAGAAACATATAGTACATGTTTGTCTCATCAGAACAGCTGGATCCCAGAAAATCTGAAGTAAACTGATGTTCACAGCTCATATTGATTTGATTCACATTTTTCAGATACAAATAAACAATTACAATTTATAAATGCGAAATCAAATTATATGCAGCATTTTGTCAAATCTGCCTAAAACTTTTGCACAGTATGTGTTACACAGACTCTGGGATTTCAGCTGATATGAAAACAGATGTTTCATAACTCTCAGCCAAAACAAGCTGGTCATGTGACCTGCTTACAGGTTGTCAGGAGTGTTCTGATGCTTCTATTTCTGAATCTGTTTATTTCAATTTAAAAATCTTAGCAAGCAGCGTTGGTTCTGTTATATGACCTATACATGAAACAATTTAAAAAAGTAACAGGTGACATCATTGGACACAGAGTTTGGTATGATGAAGCTGATTTTCCTGCAGGACTCAGAATGATGGATGGATAAGAGGCATGTAAACATGCAAATTAAAACAACAATAACAACTCAGCCCTGTAAGGAATGTAGACGTTTGTAATTTTTGGTTTCTAAACCAATAAATTTTTTTTATTTTCCTCGTTTCAGATTTATTTCTCCAGCGTTTTCCAGTTCTTGGTGAACTTGTTTCATGAATGTGTTTATTTTCAGCTCCGACCATCACTCATCTAATTCTGACCTGGTTCCTCGGTTCTGTCAGAAAAAAAAAAACTGTTCTCACTGGACTGAAAAATGTTGAATGTTAAATCACACACATTTGTTTTGCAGGTTTTTCCATAAATAATATGGATTCCTGTTTGAAGGTCTCTTCAATTTCAATATTTTTGTCAATGTTGTAATTGCAACTAAATTCCCACCAACTGATTGGAAAGATGAAGCTGAACTAGTTTAAAGTCACTTGTTGAGTGTGATTCATAAAACACGTACGACTGTGTTCAGTTTGATTATTTTACAAAAAAAACACAAAAATTGACACTTTCATCTAAAGACATGCACGTTTCCATCACACTGCATCAAATAGATGAACAAAACAAAATGTAAGAATCGACTTGTGAAATAATCAAGACTACTTCTTTAATATGTATCAATACTAACTGAAATCTAATCCCAAACTTTCATCTGATGCTAAAGTGTTTGTAAGGCTGTCATGGTAACTGCTCTGTTCAACAGGAGGATTAAAAACAACTGGACCAGTTGAATGAAACATTTTTGGAGATGTGGTACTGCTTCATGAACCTTTGATACTGTTCTGAGTGCAGATTAGGATGCAGGGTGAAATTATTATTTATATTTGAATTCAGCCTTTGTATAGACACAATGTCTCAGACTCTTATTAATCTGGTATTTTTTCTATCTTTTCTCAATAGTGTGACTCTTCTCAGAGCCGATTCTACAGCACAAGTCCAGTTGTTGATCCTGTGAACATGGAACACCAGGTGAGGTATGACATCAGGACTCTTCCTGCTCGGATGTTAACTGATGTGGTCTTCTGGTTGATTTGTGTCACACAGAACACGTCCTGCTGGATCTCTACTCTAATGCATGTGTTCTCCTGTGAGATGACTACATCCACACAAATGTCTCCTTCCTGCTCGGTGAGGTGAGCCTGAGAGTCTGATGTAATCTGAGTTCAGTCCAAGGCGGGATTGTGAACTCCAGACAGACTGGTAACAGAACTCTTGCATTTGAGGAGTGTGAGGGAGAAGATGAAGAGGAAGGCACTCATGACACCCAGAATGACGACTCCTGAGATGAGCATGCTCGTCACTGTGTTCATCTGAAGCTCTGGAGATCTTAGATCGGCTGTAGGAACAGAAGCACAAAGAAACATCTGTTCAGTAATAGTTCTTATCTGATAATAAATTATTTTAACACTCCAAAAAGTTTGGGAAAATCACTCCCTTGGTTTACTAAAGGTTAATGAAGATTTCCACAAACTTCTTTTGTTTTCATGCACATACAGTAATCTGATCATCACATCAGGCTGAACTGCTCTGTCCTTCATCTAGTCTGTGTTTTATTTACAGTCTTTCTGACAGTCTGATTCATGCTGTTCACTTGAACGGCTGAAGTTTTTATTGCATTTGTCATGTTTTACATTTTGACTTTTTTTTTCTTTCAGCGTATATCATTACAGATATTAACATCAGGCAGATCACCTGTTAGTCCGTTTACTGTTTGTGCTGAAAAGCTTTACTGTTTCTTTCTTCCTGGTGATACATGACTGATAGATTATTCAGTCTGACGCCGCATGATGCTGAATCAGTCTGTCAATGTGAGCAGGTCATGAAGATGTCCATATTTTACATAAACTCAGTGTTGTACTGCATTTAGCAGATGTTTACTGATGTGTGAAGTAAATATTTTATATTATGCCACAAGTTAGTTAGAAAACTAGTTATAAAAAAGAAGAAAACTTTTTTTCAGTATCCCAGCTGCACCAGGGTGGAATCAGTGTGTCAGTGTAAACTGATCAATAATTATAGCTCATATTTTTCCATAAACACAGTATTTATGTTGCTTGTTGTGAATCACTAAAGTTCATGGAAGATCTTTGTGTGATACAAACCTAACAACCCCCCTTTCCCCCTTGATACCTCTACTGTCTTACGTAAATAAGTGCTTAACAAGTTTTAATTTTCTTCTTTCATGCTGACTGCATTTACAAAACAGAAAACATTAAATACTGTACTAGATTCAAATCCATCCATTTTTTATACAAATGTTCTTTTTGTTTTGTTTTATGCAACATAAATATCAGATACGTACAAATAAAAGTGCAGACTGAGTGCGTTCAACGTAGAGAACTGACAGAAGTAAACGTGGTAATTTCTTTCACTTCTGATCTGATTTCACTGAGTTGATCTAAGTGTGAAAGTGTTTTTCCATATTAGTGAGAATGTGTGAGAACTTACCCAGCTGAGAATTGTTAGTTGGAGTTTCATCTGTGGAAACACAAACAGCACATCAAGTATGTTGTATTGTTTCATGTTATGTTTCATTTGACTGTTCTATGGCCTGCAGGAGAAAACACCGAGCCTTCAGGAGGTGTTTGATGATCTGGTCATCCAGATCAATGAAAGATCTGCTGATCTTGACTTAGTGAAGGCCTTGGACACCAAACAACTCTAACAGGTTTAATCCTGCCTTCTCAGGGTCAGCACTGATATAAAAATGTGAACATAGCTACAAAAAGTAAAGTAAAGAAGTAAAACTATATTTACAAAGCTTCAACAAACCCACTGTCATCTGGACAAAGCAGGCAGCACTGTGAGGATCATGTTTTTTTATTTCTCCAGTGTATTTAACACAATTCAGCCTGTGCTATTGTGTCAAAAACTCCTGAAGACACAGGTGGATACCTCCACAATCACCTGGATTAAGGACTTCCTCAAAAACAGACCACAGTTTAGTAAAGTACTGAATGTCTGACCAGGTGATCAGCAGCACAGGAGCACCACAGGGTACTGTACTCTCACCATTGCTTTTCACTCTGTACACCTCAGACTTTCAGTACAGGTCAGAGTCCTGTAATCTACAGAAATACTCTGATGACTCAGCAGTCGTTGGTGGATCAGAGATGGACAAGAGACTGAGTCCAGAGAACTGGTAAACCACTTTGTGTCCTGGTGTTGGAAAAATCATCTGAACAGGACAAAGGAACTGATTGTGGATTGTGGAAAGTGTCTACAGTCAGAAGCTTCTTCAGATCCACTGCAACACAACCCGCTACAGGAGATCCGTTCTGCCCACAGCTAGAACCTTCTATAATGACTCTCCAAAAGAACTTAGAACAGCAGTTACTACATCATCTAATTTCCCCTTGAGGATCAATAAAGTATTATTGAATTGAACTGAAAGGCCTTTAGATCTGAGCTGCATACAAGGGAGACCTCAGGGATCCCCAAAACTCGTATTTTATCCTCAATGGTACACAAACATATATTAAACGTGGAAACTGAGATATTTGATCATTTTATTAAAAAAATATTAGCTCATTTTGAATTTGATGGGAGCAACACTCTCATAAAATAAATTGGATCAGAGGCAACAAAAGGTTTGAAATTAAACAACTTCAATTCAAAAACAATTAGATGTTTAGTTGGTATCAGCTAATCAGATTAACTGGCTCAGTAACATGACTCAGCATAAAAGGAGCATTTCAGAGAAGCAGAGCCTCAATGTAAATGATCCCAACATCTACCATGAATAATATCATCAAAAGATTAAGAGAATCAGTTGGAGGGGTCAAAGGTCAAACTAGATGCTTGAGGCACCACTGCATTGAAAACAGGTATGATTCTCTAATGAACATCACGGCATGGACACTGGTTCATGTTCTGTTAGGTTCTGTTGGCCTTGTGTGGATGAAGATGACAGGGTTCCTGTACTGTTGTTGTAGTTTTAGTTCCCAACGACTTTAGTTACATCAACATTTATATTGTTTATCTTTTTTTACTTTTTATGTTTCTGTTTTGAGTTTTCATTTCTCGGTTTGTCTTCATCATCTCTAGTTATAATTTATTCTCTGCCCACAGCACTTCTTAGTTTATCATAGTAATTTACTCTTCTGTTATACAGATTTTTGTAACTCAACCTTAAATACAGTTTTATCATAGTGGTCGTTTCCATGCAACCTTAAATCCAGTTAGTCTTTTCTCTGTTCCAGTTTGTTACCTGCTCCTTTCTGTTGTGGTTTGGGTTTAAATGAGATTTTACCTGCTCGCCTACCTACTTATTATTGTTGACAATTTCATTGTGTTTTTAAAGTGACAATAACTGATGTCATCTTTACTATCTCAAAGCAATGAGGATGAAGTGTAGTGATTATCTGATTGATGATTGAAACACAGAATTTTGACATTTAGATTTGTGTAATTAATTATTTATGAGATAATCTAATACTTTGCTTGTTTAAAAGTTGAATCAAACACATAAAGAAAACCCCCATCCAGAGCCAGCAGGAGGTGAAGGTAATTATACACAATGAGTCCACTGAGTACAGGCACATTACTGTCTCTGGTCTGAAGTAACAACAGAAAAGAGGTTAGATCCAGAGTACCCTCATGTTTAGTTTACAGCTGGTTACTTAGTTTAAACACTTCTGAGTAAGTTGATTGTTGTGAAGAAGAGACAATATACCACTGCGTGTGATGATGGGCCCGGCAGTCAGAACAGCATTTCCAGACGACCGGATTGATTCTTCTCCCTCAGACGTCAGTCTCTTTTTCCTGCGACCGCAGATCTGAGACAAATAGCAGAAAGACGTGTGTTTGTAAGATAACAATTATCCTCAACAGCCACACACACACAAGTTTGTTTTGCTATCCTTATGGGGACCGTCCATTGACTTCCATTAATTTTAGTAACTAGATTTATACCTAACCCAAACTCTTTTACTAAACTTAACCATTACTGATCTATAACTAACCCTAAGACTAACTAGAACTCTATTCACACCATACCTCTAAAGCTGAACCCTAACCCTAAAAAGGGGAGTCCCCCCCATGGGGACCAGGCTTTGGTCCCCACAAGAACCCTCGGACCCCAGAAAGATAGTAAAAGTCAGGAAACGGGTCCCCAGGAGGTCAGAAATACAAACCCACACACACACACACACACACACACACACACACTGGAGTCTGTTGTTATCTTAAAGCAGAACTAAGTAAGTTTTGCTCTCGCTCTCCCCCTACTGGTCCCCTGTGAAAGCTCACTGTCGTAACGTTCCCCCGCCACCCCCGCAGACGCAGATGCTCTGCCGATGTTCACCCGCGACTGAGCTCTCTCTCGGTCCCAATCACGTTTCCTTTTTCTCTGCTCGTCGGTCAAAAGTTTTTTCGTTCTTTTTGGTTGAAATCTTTGCGCTCCTAAGGGTGGCGTTGCTAACAACGGCAAGGGCTTCATGCTTGTATTTATGTACGTGAGTGTGAGTGCCGTAAAGCAGGTTTGTTCTCGCGAGATTAGTCGGGTCCGATCCACTGAAAGTTGCAAGTGCTGCTTTCAGGACACAGACCCCGGAGGGAGGGGAGGGACCCACGAATCACCCCGCCAAGTCCTTGTTTACCCCCACAGGGACTCTAGAAAACATTTATTGAGGTGAAAAAACTTACTTAGTTCTGCTTTAAGGTGTTTATGTAACAACGTTTTGGTTCTTTTCAAATGAAGAAACAAAAACTCACAACAATCTCTGAAATAAACTAAAACTGACAAAAGTAACAATAATTAAAATATATTGAAAATTAACTCCTAAAAATCCAGCATTGCTTTTTAATTGTGTTTTGAATTAACATTAAACATGTTTAGAGAAGTAAATGGTCCCAACATTTACTGAACACAGTATTCTGCATTTAAAAGAAAGGGCGTCTGTCCATTACTCATGTAAAATAAACTGTTATTGTTTATAAAGTTTATAAAGTTGGAGATTGCGTTGAATTGATGATTCTAGAAGTTCCATCTGAGTTTTCTCTGCAAATTCAGATTTATAGACAACAAATATTCAAAAGGCTGTAGCTTAAATTAAAGAAGAGAAGTCATGAGACGGACTCAAAGTTTCTGAAACTAAAAGGTTTTGTCCTTTGAAAGAACCAGTTTTTGTCTGAGGGTGTTTTTTGGGTTAAATAAGTATAATTTCTATAGATTACCAAGATAAAAAAACAGATAAAACAATATTTAATAAAAGAAAGTTAAAAAGGTTTGTGTTTGCTGGTTAAAAGAGATCAATGAATCCATGAATCTGAGACTCAGATGTGAAGAACTCCAGAGTCCAAACTGCTCATGTGTTGTGTTGCAGGCCCGGATCACTCAACCTCAAGGCCCTGCTGGATGTAGAATATCTCTAACATAGTTTCATGTCTGTCCATCCACAGCTCTGACATTTGTTTTAAAATGTTGTCTATCAGAAGTCACTGTAGCTGAAGTCATGGGTCATGGAGGGTTTGATGAGGAGGCTTACAGATGTGTTTGGAACCACCTGCAGATGTTTTCTTGAGGCAGGTAAATAAAGATTTACAATAACTAAGACAAGAAGTGTTAAAGGCATGTATTATATTCTCAAATTCAGAGCTCAAAACAACAGCACTCAAATTATCAGTGTTTCCTATTATAAAGGTGTGAGTGATCCAGAGAATGGACATGATATAACCCTCCAATATAAAAGCCCGGTTTAAAATGTCGGCAAGATTCCACATAAAAGACTCTGAGAGTTTAACAAGTCAGCCAAGACTTTGTACTTTCTCAGGGACAAACAAACAGTATTAAAACATGTGAACAGAAATTGTAGCTTTGAGACATCCTGAAGTTAAAAAGAAATATATAAGTGAATAACATTTGCATCATAATGAGGATCTTTAAAGGAACTCAGCCACAGGAAGCGATCTCTTGCAGAAGAACATGGTTGGAGACTCAGAGCTGTCTGAATGAAGTGACCTCTACAGAAATCATTATAATCCAGAGCAGTTTAAGCTGCTGAGCCAGAGATTTTTACAAAATCTTAATTAAAATCTGTCATTTGAGGATCGGTCTGTAACTGTAAAATCAAACAATCTAGATCCCAGAAAATAATTCTAATTCTCATGTTGTGTGTCTGTGTTGATCTCACAGGCATGATCATCGGACAGTCGTCTGCTCGACACAGCTTGGTGATGCAGTGCAGGAAGACAGTGGACATCTTCTGATTTTTGTGTTTTACAAAACGAAAGACTTCAAAGGCAAAACGTCCCATTTGGCTCTTCCCGTTCTCAAAGATGGTGGTCTGAGGGTCTTTTTCACAACTGGGTTCAGCAGGAAAGGAAACATAGACGATGTCAGCAAGAAAGTAAAAGCATCAACAGAATGAATCAGTTTGTTTTGAAGTGGGACTTACCTAAAGAAGAGATCATAACGAAGCTCATCATTAGGGTTTCCAGAAGGTGTAGTGTAGCAGTAGTCCATCAGAACATTCCACCTAATTTACGGAGAAAAGGATTCATTAGTGAAAAGAGTCCTAATGAGTTAAACTTTGTCTTTCTGGTTGTGAATGTAGGATCAGCAGTGAATAATAGAGGGATTGGTAAAATATACACATTAAACAATGAATTACTGTCATTAAAGCTGCTGACACGTGTGTTTTTATATTGGCGTTTCCACAAATGTCTTTTTAAATGTAGAGAAAAGTCTAAAAACGTGTTGTATGTGTCATGTTTATGGCAGATATTGTGTGTGTTTTGAATGCCAGGGAGTTTACAACAGATTGCAAGAATGGTGTCTGTATCTGTGGCTGAAGGCCCACACAGTCGTGGCTGTGCAAGATATTTTTATAATCTTCAGATGTTTGAGTGTCTTTTGAGAGCAATATTTATTTGTTAAAGACTCTTATTGTGAAGGACCAAGATAAGTTGTGTGAGTCCTGCAGTTGTTTTGAGTAATGTGTTGTTATAATGTTTTGCTTAGCTCATCCATAAGTCTCAAGGACTGTTATATGTTCCATACAGAACATCCCGACATGTGACACCTGTTAGAATCCAGTTTATTTAAATAACACCAATTTATAACCAAAGTAATTTCAAGGTTTATACAGAAACAACAAATCAAATGAATCTGTCCAGATTCAAAGTTACTTTTGTACAAACATTTAAAATTAATTGTAATAAGTTAATTTTGTGCAAAGCAGCTACGACTGCATGGGTTTTCTTGCAGGTAACCATAGTTACCACACTCTCAGAAATAGAGGTACGAGACAAGGACATTTTTGTACCTATAGGTAAATAGTTTTAAAATGTTCCCTTAAAAGTACAATATTGGTCTTTAAAAGGCCAGAAATGCCCTTTAGAGTGTTCAAATTGATATAAAGTACAAATTTGTACAACAACTTCATAAGGTACAAAAATGGACCTGGACTACAGGGTACACCCCCAGCGACAAGAAGGGTACAAATTCTTGTCGCTGGGGGTGTACCCTGTAGTCCAGGTCCATTTTTGTACCTTATGAAGTTGTTCCACTAAAACAGTAAAATTACGCCACATTTTGAAGTCTTAAACCAACATTCTGAAACATAATATTGAAAATGATGGAAGAAACTTAATAAAATGGAGATTAACCAGCCTTGGCCAGGGTTGCAGGTGCAGTTGAAATTGTACACACTTGTACTTTATATCAATTTGAACCCTCTAAGGGGCATTTCTGGCCTTTTAAAGACCAATATTGTACTTTTAAGGGAACATTTTAAAACAATTTACCTATAGGTACAAAAATGTCCTTGTCTCGTACCTCTATTTCTGAGAGTGCAGAGGAAGTGAAATGATTTTAAGCACTGTCCATCCTTTAAGCATCTAGTCTGGATTCTAACTCTGTCAGCTTGGCAAAATGATCTTCAGCCTCAACACGAGAATCACTGAAATAATGCAGCTCTTTCTGTGACTGAAATACAGTCACGTTAAGTTTTTTAAATAGTTTATTTTTATGGCAAAACGAGACTTTGCAATAAACTGCAGTTGATGCGATCGCTCTTCATCACATTCTGGACTTTGTGCTAATTACCAGCATAAAACTGTTTGTGTTCTTCTTCTCAAAGTTTTTATGCCCAACTGTAAATTTATAAAACAAACCGAACATAGGAAAACATTGATAATGAATTTAATTTAATTTCAATAGAATTCCTGACATTTTGAGTTAATTGATAAAATAATGTGAGATCTAAATAAAAAATTCACATAAAATTAGAACGCACACAAAATTAAAAGGAATTAAAAGATAAAACTGTAGAAGGTTTTCTTAATTGTGAGTTTCTGTGGGTGAATGTTGTTAGTAAACAACTTTAAGTTTCCAGATTTTTAATATGATTCTTGGCAACATCATCAGAGAATAGTTTAGTTCTTAAAGAGGTCATTTCAAATTTCAGGACTTTGTGGTTATTTCTTAAGTATTAATCAGTAATATGAAACATTTTATATCTAAAAAACGTCAGGAAACACTGATTAACAGATCTTTCAATCTGTCTGCGTTAAAATTCGGGTGGATCCGGCTCCTTCCGTCAGGCTTCGTCAGCAGCTTCTTCATATTTATTATTATTCGAATTTGCTGGACTCAGATTGGCTAACAACCTAGCCTATCAGAGTAAGGTACCCCGTGTCACATGGTAACATCAGACGTTCTCTCTTCCTGTTTGCTACGTCTTATGCTAACAACTTTTAGCTAGCAGCATGCTAGGCGTGGTTTCAACTGCGGAATATTAACGAACAAAGGAGTTGTGATGAAACAGATAGAGGCGGTTTGGAGTCAGGAGAACTCAGGTGTTATCACCACCTGCATAGTTTGAGAGATAAAAACTGAAAGAGAAGTTGTTGACCTGTTTTCATCCACTATGAAGGTAAGAACACCTGTGGAGCTAAAATATTCAACAGAAACCTCAGAAAAAAACATTTTTAATGGAAGGGCCTCTTTAACCAACCAGAGACAAATCCCATCTAATTTTGTCCTCGGGGATACCCCCCCCCCCACCCCCAACCAAGATCAAATAACCACATGACAAAACCTCCATGCACTAACGTTTGGTAAAAAACAAAAACTCCTCCCTGTCTGATGGAAGTCTGTAATTGGTCCGTTTGAAAAATTTCTCACATGTTTTTTCTTTTTGTCTTTTCCATTTTTATAAATCATAAATTTGTTCTGTTTCAGTTTAAATGTCACATGATGGTTCTGATGAAGACCACAGGCCTGATTAAAAACATTACTGCTGGAACTTCAACCTACTGACCTGCTATACATAAACTAATCAACATAAAAACAAAAATACCAAGAAATAAGTAATAATAAGCCTCAAATAGCAGGACAGTCATTTCTGGGACAGTGATGTCATAATGTGACACAGACACATCCGTGGCTTTTACTTCTTCTATCTTAACACAAATAAACATTATAATTTAACAGGACGACCTCAGAGACAAACACAGTTAAATTAGTCGCATGTTTTTGAATGAGGGGGGAAACATTCCTGCTCACATCACACTGATCTGAGTGTCAACATGTCTGTTAAAGTACTACAACGCTGCTACACACACATGTTTCAGGATGTTTTATCAGTTTAGAGCACGATGACTATTAGTTTTGGGAGAGCAGCTGCTTCCAGGTTTAAACTAAAAAGCTTCCTGCAGCTCACACTGTGTTCTTACCTTCTGTCCAGGTTGGAGGCTCTTACAGCTGCAAACACCCGCGTCTTCAGAGTGAGTCCTGCCACGGGGATGGACAGCTGCTGGGCGTAAGAGGAGTCCTGTAGAGAAATTATAATCCCTTTTTAAAGATTTCTCTCCTTTCTCGCTCATTGTCTGGTTTCAGCATTTCGTACACTTTCAGAAAGTTTCACTGATTGAGATGCACAATACACAACACAGGGGCTTTTTTAACAATAACTGTATAAAAATAAACAACTTACGTTATAAAGCAGCATGTTCAACGTGCTGATAAAAGTACCGTTGCTTTCCTTCACTGAAATTGCAGCTGCTGACCTTCAGTTCAGACACAAAATATAATTTCAGGGACATTCCAAGACTGTTTCATTTACTTAGTAAAATACATAAAAACAATCTGTTGGAATAAATTAGAATTTAATAAAATTCATTAAATCCATACCAAATAATGTTTTTTACCATGTTTCAAAGAAAATATTCAAATTGTGAGGGACTTTTACAATATTTAACTTTAAATTCTGAGACAAATTAACTGTTATAACAGTAACACAATAAGTATTTGATCTTATACAGGAGTTTGGATTTATTGTCTTTGCTCAGTCTAATGAGGTTTTAACAGGACGTTTTAATTAATGTTGCTAAAATGTGTTAATATTTTGAATCAAGGGCTTCGTCGTTAATTACAGTAAATATGAACTAATCTGATATGAAAGCTCTGAATGTTTTTGATCTTTTGTCCTAATTTTAGTTCTAGTTCTAGTTTCTATGGTGTCATTTAACCTGAGAAATTAACATTAACATGAACATGTTTGATAGAAAGTCAACAAAAACACTGGAACGTTGTTTTTTATTGTTTTTCTAGCAGATTTTTTTAGACTTGATGTGGTTCTTTGAACAATTTATTAACTGTAGTTCTGTTCAGTCCAGCAGTAAGATGTATTAGTCAAATTGGTCTAAACTTTTCTTTCCTACCATCAGTTGTTTGTACGGTTGTTGTGACACCGTCAGGATTTAAATCTGTGTGTGTGAGTGACACGTACGAGGCCAGCTGTGTGTTGTTGACCAGGTACTCCAGTGGGTAACTGCAGCTGAACTTGTACAGGAGACCCGGCAGGTAGCTGATGACAGTTGGAGGATCAGGTGTGTCGATGTAGCCGGATATGTTTCCAATCTGTACCAGAGACAGGTTCCCATAAGCATTGGGTCCCTGACCAGTGGACACCTGCAACAGAATAAGACCAGCACAGACCGTCTTCAGTCCTCAGAAGGACAAACTCATCAGCATCTAATTACATCGACGGGCTGAAATAAAAAAAATTTCTGTGTAAAGTTCATTTTATCTGTTTTTTAACTGTAACTTTCTCTTATTGTACAAAACATTTGAAATATTAGAACAATTTCTGAGTGTATTAACTAATAAAAACTGTTTCTTAAACTGGTCCTAAAACATTAAAACATAGAGTTTAGCTCTGTGACATTCTGTTTCTGTCTGTCTGTCGTACCACCAGGGTGTTTCCACAGGACTCCAGTGTTGCAAGACTGATGCTAAAGATCACCACAGTAGGAAAGGTGTTGTTGTTAATAAATCCTCGACAGTGTGCGTCACCATGCCGACCATTAAGAGCCAAGTCAGAATCAGAGTAGCCGGAGAAGAGAACTGGACAAAAGTTGACTTTGAGTGTGATGGTCTGTACGCCGCAGTACACACTGATGTCCCTCTCCCCTGAAAGAAACATCATCCAACAACACAGATGTTTACATGATTTAAAAAGAAACAACTCAACTTGAATCAGGTGGCGTAATCAGATCATGTTCCTAAATGTTTAACTTATTAATGTTTCTATTACAGTTCCTGTTTTTTAATGTTCTGAAGTCTCATCTAAGAACAGAAAGAATGATTTGTCCTCGGGATGAAAGTGAGAATGAATCCTAGAGCAGAAATCGTTTGTTTGTTTTCGGCTCCTCACCAGGAAAGCGGCTGTGAAAATTGGCGTCACAGTTGTATCCATTGAACTGAGCTCCAGTTAAAAGGGTCTTATGAAACAACAAAAGAATCAGAAATATATATTCCATGTCAGCACCTGGAACACAGCGAGAGTCAAACGTTACTGAGCTACTCAACCCTTCAGAAAATCAGAAACATTTAAAGGAGGAAAAGCATAAAATAAAGTACATGCGTGTTCTTTTACGTGCTTTTAAATAAGAGCAGAAGGTGTTTGTTGATGTGGGAAAAGGTTAGCAGACGTCTGCTTAACACATCAAAACACATCACATGCTCTGAAGTCAGTGTTTCCTTTGTTTAGTTCTAAAAACCTTCAGAAGCCACAATTTATTTTGAAAATGATGTTTAGTACTCGGCTGAGAGCGATAAATTTAATGAATGACAGTGAAAAGAAAATGCTAACGAGATGAGGAGCAGACAGACAGTTACTACACACAGCAGAACCACTCACCCTGGTTCCTGGAAGCCAGCGAGTCAGTGGTTCTCCATAAGCTTGAGACAGACGACAGGATGATCTGCGCAGCATCCCTACCTGACAACTGGAAACAAGAGCTGAGAGCATGGCTGAAAAAGGGATTCCACACGTAAGAGATTCAACAAATAAACGACTGTCCGGAGTGAACATGGGAAAGTTCAACAGATCTGAATGTGTTATACAAATCCTTTCACATCCACAGAAATATGAGCAGGTTTTGAAGTTTCCCACTCATATCCTTTCGGTCCAATCTGGCTCTGTCTCTGCTCACAAATGCTTTGACGCTGCATGAGGTCCAGTAGTTGTGTGTGTGTGTCTGTCTTTTCATCACTCCGGTGGTTCTGGCCTGCTGACTGAGCTATTCCTTTCTGCATAGAGCCGTTAGGGACAGCAGAGCCGACCATACAGGCCCTCGAGTCAAGGAATCCACACTTTTCATGCTTTGTGTGCTGGAGTTTCAGTCAGCACAGCAGCAGGTAATCTGCTGCATGGTGGAGCAGAGAGCTGCTGCCAACCTCCTACATGAACACTAAAATCTGAGTCACACGTTTATTTATATTTAGGGAGAGTAAAAGAAAGTAAAGTTCATGGAGATTCAGATTGGCTGGTCATTGCTGTCCCATATGGACAGTAGACATTACTGGTCTAAAAGTCAGAGGACACACATATGCAGCCTGTCCTTGCTTTGTTTAACAAGGTTTCCCTTTCAACTTATAATAACTTTATTGTACTTAATATGTATCTGCTGTAAAAAAGGTCAAATAAAACATTTACTGGATCAAGACTTGGTATTAGAAGGTATTTGATTTTAAATGACATGGATTGTATCAAGTTCAATGCATCTGGTTTAAAGAGGCCATTTCATACACATTTCAGGACTTTGTGGTTATTTCTTAAGTATTAACCAGTAATATGAAGCATTTTATATCTAAAAACATCAGGAAACACTGATTAACAGATCTTTCAATCTGTCTGCATTAAAATTCGGGTGGTTCCGGCTCCTTCCTTCAGGCTTCGTCAGCAGCTCGTTCATATTCATTATTCGAATTTGCTGGACTCTGATTGGCTAACAAACTAGCTTATCAGAGCAAGGTATACTGTTTTCTGCCCCGTTGTGCATGGCAACATCAGACGTCGTGTCTTCCTGTTTGCTACGTCTTTATGCTAACAGCTTTTAGCCAGCAGCATGCTAGGCGTGGTTTCAACTGCGGGAGCTGATGAATACTGACAAACAAAGGAGTTGTGATGAAACAGATACAGACCGTTCGGACTCGGGAGAACTCGGGTGTTATCGCCACCTGCGTAGTTTGAGAGATTAAAACTGAAAGAGAAGTTGTTGACCTGTTTTCACACCCACTATGAAGGTAAGAACACCTGTGGAGCTAAAATATTCAACAGAAACCTCAGAAAAACCGTTTTTAATGGAAGGGCCTCTTTAAGACATTCATATTATGGAAATCTTTAAGTATGTTACAAATATGTTTTAAAAGATTGACAGACCAAAAAAACTTGGCCTGTCAATGTAAAGTAGATCTATTTTCCTCCTTCTTTCCCTGTTACACAATTGGACACTTTCACAGTCTTATTGTATGTGGAACATGGATGTTGACAAATTGGTGTTTAGTGTTTTAAAGTGCACTAAAGAGAAGAAAAGATTTCCGTACAATAACATTATCAAAACTGCAAAAGTCAAAGTAAATTCACATGAAGTCTGAATTTGAAACGTGTTATTACATCCAGATTTATTCTCATTTTATGATAAATAGTCTTGCACCCTTCACACTACAATCTAACATTAACTCGTGCGTTCAGACTGATAGATATTTGCATCATCTGCGACATTTAAATGTGACATAAAAGTAAAACTAAAGAAATTGTACACTGAATTATGTTTATGTATTACTGTACTTTTAGTTTAAAACCTACCGGTTTTAAGGCGTCTGTGCAGCATTAAATGCATGATGCAACATTCATATAAGAAGCACTGTATGTTTCTGTGAATGAACATTTTAAAAAGCAAGGAAATGGATCTGAAGACCCTTTTATCCAGGGTGAAGTCAGTCTAGACGGGGTGTCATCACACTGAGCTCCTTTTAGCAGTTTGAGTGACACACAAATAAATTGGAGTCATTGAAAACGTGAAAAGCTTTTGCTGCCTGAAATGTTAGCGTGCATTCAGACGGGCAAGTCTTTGCAACTTTCTCACAGTCTCTCAGAGACTATCACTGTATAAACGTGCCCCCCCCCCACCCCCCCGATATAGTATTATATGAATGATAAATAGATTATTCAGAAGATGTAACTGCTGCCTCTGCAGTAAAGTTGCTGTGAAAATGGAATACGTTTTATTTTATGTGTCTTTTCCTTTTAGTGTTTTTATTTATTATTTTAATTTGTGGACAGCCTCATCTCTGGTTTTTAAAGAGATGAAGTCATGATACTATATATTAACAGCTGCTACCTAAACAACTAACTAGAACCCTGAAACGTGTCTCAGTCACTCACCGTCGATCCCCAAGTGCCAGAAAAATAGTTTGCTGTAATGCACCTAGACAGACTGAACCTCACGTCCAGCCTATGCGTGATCAGCTACAGACATCTAGAGAGGTTTAAGAGGCATGTGGCACGTTCTTGCCCTGAGTCTGGAATCTCTCACCCTTTGGGACTGCCAGGACCAGGACCAGCAGCAGAGACACACCCCTGCTGCAGCATGTGCTGCTCTGCTGGTGGCTTCCTTCACTCAGACAGCTGCTGCAGCAGTTAGCAGCAATATGCATGTACTACCCTGTACTGTACTACTCTGTACTGTACTACTCTAGACTGTACTACTCTGAACTGTACTACTCTGTACTGTACTACTCTGTACTGTACTACTCTGTACTGTACTACTCTGGACTGTACTACTCTGGACTGTACTACTGTACTGTACTACTCTGTACTGAACTACTCTGTACTGTACTACTCTGTACTGTACTACCCTGTACTGTACTACTCTGTACTGTACTACTCTGTACTGTACTACTCTGTACTGTACTACTCTAGACTGTACTACCCTGTACTGTACTACCCTGTACTGTACTACTCTGTACTGTACTACCCTGTACTGTACTACTCTGTACTGTACTACTCTGTACTGTACTACCCTGTACTGTACTACTCTGTACTGTACTACCCTGTACTGTACTACTCTGGACTGTACTACTCTGGACTGTACTACTGTACTGTACTACTCTGGACTGTACTACTCTGTACTGAACTACTCTGTACTGTACTACTCTGAACTGTACTACTCTGTACTGTACTACTCTGTACTGTACTACCCTGTACTGTACTACTCTGGACTGTACTACTCTGGACTGTACTACTGTACTGTACTACTCTGGACTGTACTACTCTGTACTGAACTACCCTGTACTGTACTACCCTGTACTGTACTACCCTGTACTGTACTACTCTGTACTGTACTACTCTGTACTGTACTACTCTGTACTGTACTACTCTGGACTGTACTACTCTGGACTGTACTACTATACTGTACTACTCTGTACTGTACTACTGTACTGTACTACTCTGGACTGTACTACTCTGTACTGTACTACCCTGTACTGTACTACTCTAGACTGTACTACTCTGTACTGAACTACCCTGTACTGTACTACCCTGTACTGTACTACCCTGTACTGTACTACTCTGTACTGTACTACTCTGTACTGTACTACCCTGTACTGTACTACTCTGTACTGCACTACTCTGTACTGAACTACCCTGTACTGTACTACCCTGTACTGTACTACCCTGTACTGTACTACCCTGTACTGTACTACCCTGTACTGTACTACTCTGTACTGTACTACCCTGTACTGTACTACTCTGGACTGTACTACTCTGGACTGTACTACTGTACTGTACTACTCTGTACTGTACTACTCTGTACTGCACTACTCTGTACTGTACTACTCTGTACTGTACTACCCTGTACTGTACTACCCTGTACTGTACTACTCTGTACTGTACTACTCTGTACTGTACTACCCTGTACTGTACTACTCTGGACTGTACTACTCTGGACTGTACTACTGTACTGTACTACTCTGTACTGTACTACTCTGTACTGTACTACTCTGTACTGTACTACTCTGGACTGTACTACTCTGGACTGTACTACTGTACTGTACTACTCTGTACTGTACTACTCTGTACTGTACTACTCTGTACTGTACTACCCTGTACTGTACTACTCTGTACTGTACTACTCTGGACTGTACTACTCTGTACTGTACTACTCTGTACTGTACTACTCTAGACTGTACTACCCTGTACTGTACTACTCTGTACTGTACTACTCTGTACTGTACTACCCTGTACTGTACTACTCTGGACTGTACTACTCTGGACTGTACTACTGTACTGTACTACTCTGTACTGTACTACTCTGTACTGTACTACTCTGTACTGTACTACGCTGAACTGTACTACTCTGTACTGTACTACTCTAGACTGTACTACCCTGTACTGTACTACCCTGTACTGTACTACTCTGTACTGTACTACACTGTACTGTACTACTCTGTACTGCACTACCCTGTACTGTACTACTCTGGACTGTACTACTCTGGACTGTACTACTGTACTGTACTACTCTGTACTGTACTACTCTGTACTGTACTACCCTGTACTGTACTACTCTGTACTGTACTACTCTGGACTGTACTACTCTGTACTGTACTACTCTGGACTGTACTACTGTACTGTACTACTCTGTACTGTACTACTCTGTACTGTACTACCCTGTACTGTACTACTCTGTACTGTACTACTCTGTACTGTACTACTCTGTACTGTACTACTCTGGACTGTACTACTCTGGACTGTACTACTGTACTGTACTACTCTGTACTGAACTACCCTGTACTGTACTACCCTGTACTGTACTACTCTGTACTGCACTACTCTGTACTGTACTACCCTGTACTGTACTACCCTGTACTGTACTACCCTGTACTGTACTACTCTGGACTGTACTACTCTGGACTGTACTACTGTACTGTACTACTCTGTACTGTACTACTCTGTACTGTACTACCCTGTACTGTACTACCCTGTACTGTACTACTCTGTACTGTACTACTCTGTACTGTACTACCCTGTACTGTACTACCCTGTACTGTACTACTCTGGACTGTACTACTCTGGACTGTACTACTGTACTGTACTACTCTGTACTGTACTACTCTGTACTGTACTACTGTACTGTACTACTCTGTACTGTACTACTCTGTACTGTACTACTCTGTACTGTACTACTCTGTACTGTACTACCCTGTACTGTACTACTCTGGACTGTACTACTCTGGACTGTACTACTGTACTGTACTACTCTGTACTGTACTACTCTGTACTGTACTACTCTGTACTGTACTACTCTGTACTGTACTACTGTACTGTACTACTCTGTACTGTACTACTCTGTACTGTACTACTCTGTACTGTACTACTCTGTACTGTACTACTCTAGACTGTACTACTCTAGACTGTACTACTCTGTACTGTACTACTCTGTACTGTACTACTCTAGACTGTACTACTCTGTACTGAACTACTCTGGACTGTACTACTGTACTGTACTACTCTGTACTGTACTACTCTGTACTGCACTACTCTGTACTGCACTACTCTGTACTGTACTACCCTGTACTGTACTACCCTGTACTGTACTACTCTGTACTGTACTACTCTGGACTGTACTACTCTGTAATGTACTACTCTGTACTGTACTACCCTGTACTGTACTACTCTGGACTGTACTACTCTGGACTGTACTACTATGGACTGTACTACTCTGGACTGTACTACTCTGTACTAGTGCTAAAGCTCTTTGCATAGTAAACAAACTTAGAAAACAGTTATGTTTGTATGGTTGTGTGTAGTACTTGTTTCTAGGCAGTGTGTTTACCTGAGTTGTTTACTGATGTGGAGGCTGAACAATAAATAAGAGAGAGAGACTGATGAAATGAATGACGAGTAACACAAGAAAATCTCTGAAAACAGACTGACACTAAACCACACAGTCAAATTAAATATAAAACACAGTAAACTGGATAATACTAACAGAAGCTGTGATACATGATGATGGAAAGGTAAAAAAACAAGAGAAATCACTTGATGGAAGCAAATCCTACATGACAAAAACACTTTTACTTACTTTATTAATGTATTTAACAGGAACATTACAATTCAGCATAGTACAAATCAGATGTACCTGATGATGCAACACACAACACAACATCTACACAACAATAAAATGTTACATTTCATCCTAAAAGCGTATCTGTATAGACACATCATATAAATCATTTACATACACAAACTCTGTTCTATTTACTAATGAATATGTTCCTGTTTAGATTTAACACGAGATGTGAACATTTTAAACTTGGTCTTGGTAATGAGTTCCACAACTTTACAATTTATTGGCCCATCTGTGGAACACCTGTGCAATAATCATTCTGTCTAATCAGCATCTGGATATGACACACCTGTGAGGTGCATGAATTATCTCCTCAAAGGAGAAATACTCACTATAACAGATTTAGACAGATTTTTGAACAATATTTGAGATAGATGCTTATTTTGTTTATGTGGAAAGAGTTTTAGATCTTTGAGTTCACCTCGTAAAAAAATGGGTGCAAAAACTTCTAAAATTGAGAAGCATTCACTCTTTCTAAGTGGCTCTTTGGAAAATGATTTTTGCTTTTAGGAACCAGAACCTTCTACTCTCTGATGTTCCCCAGCTTCAACACACCTGATTTAAAAAAACACACACAAAAAGACTGCAAATTAAGAAAAAAATGATTTTAGGAGAGACTAAAGAAGTGCATTTATTTTGGTACAAAATAAGGAATCTGTTGAAAAGAATCACACAATAGAAGACGCTGCGTAACAAGACATAACATATTAATATCATTAATAAAATACGCATAACTTCACAGCAGTTCACTACTTGTTCATTCTGTCTGCAGAATGAGGATATTAAGGTTTAAATTTTCTATCAAGCTGTAAATACACTCTTGTTGTTGCTTGTTTTGTTTTTATTTTTGTTTGTTGGTTTCCTAATCACAGTTTTAAAAGTTCCTCACTCTCCTTGCTGCTTTTGAACGCAGCAGTTCCACGTGCCCCTTTAGAGCAACACAACAGCTGTAGCAGGAGCTGATTGGCTGCGTTACCTCTGCGCTAACACGTGGTTTATCGATTTCACGCTGATTTCAGAAAGTAAAAACTGCGGGAACATGGCGCAGGAAGGACTTCAGCTGGACCCAGAGACCTTCTCGTGTTCGATCTGTCTGGATCTGCTGAAGAATCCTGTGACTACTTCCTGTGGACACAGCTACTGCATGAAGTGTATTAAAGGATTCTGGGATGAAGAGGATCAGAAAGGAGTCCACAGCTGCCCCCAGTGCAGAAAAACCTTCACACCGAGACCAGTCCTGCAGAAAAACACCATGTTAGCAGCTTTAGTGGAGCAGCTGAAGAAGACTGGACTCCGAGATGCTCCTGCTCATCACTGGGAGAAAACTGAAAGCCATCAAGTCCTGGGTAGTCTGTCTGGCCTCTTACTGTGAGAAACACCTTCAGCCTCATTATGATTCAGCTACATTTAGGAAACACAAGTTGGTGAAGCCCTGCAGGAACCTGCAGGAGAACATCTGCTCACATCATGATGAGGTGATGAAGATGTTCTGTCGTACAGATCAGAAGTGTATCTGTTATCTCTGCTCCGTGGATGAGCACAAACACCACGACATGGTCTCAGCTGCAGCAGAAAGGACTGAGAAGCAGAAAGAGGTCCAGGTGAGACGAGGACAAGTCCAGCAGAGAATCAAGGACAGAAAGAAAGATGTGAAGCTGCTTTTAGAGCAGGTGGAGGTGATCAATCACTTCGCTAAGGACACGATGGAGCACAGTAAGAAGATCTCCAGTGGGCTGGTCCATCTCATCCAGGAAGGAACGTCTGTTGTTTTGCAGCAGATCAGATCTCAGCAGGAAACCGAGGTGAGTCAGGTCAGAGGACTCATGAAGAAGCTGGAGAAGGAGATCACTGAGCTGAAGAGGAATGATGCTGAACTGAAGCAGCTCTCACACACTGACGATCACAACATGTTTCTCCACAACTTCCCCTCAGTGTCAGAACTCAGTGAGTCTCAGCGCTCGTCCAGCATCCAGACTCCTCCTCTGAGTTACTTCAGGAATGTGACAGCAGCTGTTTCTGAGCTCAGAGACAAAGTGCAGGACCTCCTGAAGGACAACCAGACAAACATCTCATCAGTCCCTGATGTGGAGCCAAAGATCAGAGCTGACTTCCTCAAGTTTTTGTGTAAAATGACTCTGGATAAAAACACAGCACACAGACAGCTGTTAGTGAGAATCAGCAGTGTGATGTTTAGTGATGGACTTCGGTTCCGTCCACGTCACACAGACAGATTCACGTCATGGGAACAAGTTCTGAGTAAAGAGAGTCTGATTGGACGTTCCTACTGGGAGGTGAGGTGTTGTGGGGACGTCCATGTTGCTGTTGCCTACAAGAATATAAACAGATCAGGGAACGGAAGCGACTGCGGGTTCGGATTCAATGAGAAGTCCTGGGCGTTTCATTATAACCAAACTAATTACGAATTTTGGCACAACAACATGAAAACCTACATCTCGGGTCCTTGGTCCTCTAGAATCGGCGTGTACGTGGATCACCTGGCAGGTATCCTGTCCTTCTACAGTATCTCTGAAACCATGACCCTCCTCCACAGAGTCCAGACCACCTTCACTCAGCCCATTCACGCTGGATTTTGGATTCAGGGACACGGAAGCAGTGCTGGGTTGTGTTACATGTTGAAGTAAATGCCAGGGTGTCGAGTCTGTTTTAAGATTTCTTTTAGTTTGTTGGTTTTACCAGCCCAATGTGCAGGTCACGTGCTGGTTTTGGGTGTTTTTGTGATGTTATTCTGTGTTTGATGCTTCGGCCTGCAGTTGGTGATCGTTCCTCTTTAGAGGGTTTTGTTCTGGTCTGATGTGGGTTTTTTCTGTAGGATTGTTGTTCCAGTTCTTTATTAAAATTCCAGTCTGTTTCATTCAAGTCTGCTTCTGTATCTCATTCCTGAACGGAGCAGGGTTAAAGGTTGTTGGCCTCCTTCCTTTTGTGCATCAGCAAAAAATTTCAGCAAGAAATTGAAAAACATAAATCTGTGTTGACCTCTTATTAGGAAGAAACAGAAGTGATGGGAAATAATGAAAAACTTGTCCGGCCCATTTTTGTTTGCAAATAAGACAAGCTGAATGGATGTGTTCATGTGCAAACAATACAGAGAGTTTCTCTTTGGGCGTGTAAAGTATAACTCCTCCAGCCACCTGGTCATTGCAGGTAGGAAAGCTGAGTGACTAGGCTGTGGGCTCTTTGCAGATCTGAGGAGAACATGTAGGTTGTTCCACAGCAGGGGGGTCATCAGGGGGGATTTAGTTAAAATCTGAAGGTTCAGTTACTTCTTGCAAAACTCAAAATATTTCGTTTCCATCTAAACTTAAATTTATTCTGTCAAGATGTATGGTTCAAGCCAGACTGTTAACATTTACTGAGAGTAAGGAACATTTTCAAGGTCTTTCAGATGTTTTAGGTCCAATATTAAATCAATTTTTTCATCTTATTCAGAAATCAGACAGTCCACTGGTTAGATCTGAGATTAAATACATTCCTAATATGGAGACAGGCCAGTTCCTAGTCTCAGACATTTCTCTGTAACTCCTTTGACTCGTTATCATGTAAACTCAAACCAAGAACAAGCTGCAGGAGCAAAGAGGCAGTACAGAATGATCGAACACCCTATTGTTGCTGCCCCCTGCTGGCCAATGCAAAGAATGCAGCTTTAAAGGTTTTTGATTCATGACATCAGTCCAAAAAGACAACTGGACTTTTTTTTCTGATTCTTGAACAACAAGCTGCATTTCATGGACTATTTGATGCAAATGGAGGAAGATGGAAGGCTCAACATTGAAGTTTACAGAAAACCTACACAGAGAGACCAGAATCTGCTTTTTAACTCTCACTACAGGAACACAATCGTTCCGTCATCAGAACTCTGCAACATCAGACTGAACACGTCTCCACCAGGACCAAAGAGACATTAACAGAGTTCTTCAGTGACTCTCATGACTTTAAAGCTGGAGTGCGTAACTTCTGTAACTTCTGTCGCCCCCTAGCGGAATTTTTGCGTCATTACAACAATAAAGCTGGCGCTTCCATATGACGTAAGCCCAGCTGCCACCGCTTTATCTCTGCCGTTGTTATTCCAACCGGTATCTGTCTTAATCAAGCTTCAAATTCAGTCTGTTTACTTTACCTGGCTCTATATTTGTTTCAACAAATATCATTTCATTGTTGAAAAAAATCAAGAGAAACCAGTAAAATATAAAAATACTGGTAAAAAAACCTTCAGAGTTCAGGTTGGATTGTTTACAGGTTTGATTGTTCACTTTAATCTACATTTAACAGTTTGGTGTTGAAATTTATTAGTCAGCTGTTGGGGCCACAATGATCTATTTGTCTTATTCAGTGATTTTTTTCAGTTTTGACACGATGCAGAATCCTGCAGTCAGCTGCACTGATCTGACTGACTGAAAAACCGTTACACTGGCAAACTGACAGACACAAACTGACACAGATAGAGACAGAATCAGCTGATCAGCTGGAACTTCGGCGCTCTGGGTTTCATCTGGTGCGCATTTTATATTTTGACAGTGTGTGCGGACCTGCGGATCACTTATGTGCACCCCTGAACATCAGCCAGATCTCTTCTCTCCACCGAGGAAAAGCGACGCCGATACAAATTCGCGTTTGCCTTCTCCTTCGGTCACTTTCCTTCTTAGCCAATAGTCCCTCTGCCGAACGTCCAGGAATTTTTTTTTTTTTGTGGTAGGATCCACTTCCCGATAAGTGTCTCTCGGCTGTTTATTTGGATTCTCCGCCATGTCGACCTTCACGTTCTGCCGGCTGCTACGAGACACTGCGTTCTATTTCTTATTATTTTTCTTGTTGTGACATAAAAGACGTAATTTCATGTGCGACAGCGCGGGAATGTCGCAGTCGACACGCAAAGTAAAAATGATATATATTGAAAAATACCGTGAGATGTTTGAGGAGCCGATCGGCTTAATCTGCATTGTGTCATCTCCTCTGATAGTGGCTTGGCTGAAACGGACATCCACGGACATGTAAAAGTTACGCACTCCAGCTTTAACAAGACAATTAATACTTGATCACAACAGCTGGAACTGAACCATGGCATTCCGGAATAGCGCTACAACTGGTAGCAGCTTGTTGGAGTAGCTCTGTGACTTTGCTAGCATTAGCTAGCATTTTTTGTTCTTTTTGATTATTTCTTGCTACTTTTTTCTTGTGGAAATATTTTCTAAATACTTTTCTTCTGATTTGGATGCTGTGCAGATTGAGTTTTTTGCTTGATTTGTCACTTTTTTGCCACTTGTTATGATGCGTAACCATGGCAACAAAAGACTTGTTTACAAGTAAGAGCAGCTAACTGACATTTCTAAGGCTGAAATAATCCTCAAATTGAAACTCTGGATCCCTGATGAGCTCAAAAGAAGAAGACGTGGATGCAGAGCAGGAGCAAAGTGAAGAGAGAGAAAGAGGAAGTTTAAACCTTCACTTCCATCAGTCATATTGACAAATGTGAGATCTCTTTGCTAACAAAATGGATGAACTTGAAACTCTGTTGAAGACCCAGTCAGAGTATCAGGAATGCAGCAGCATGTGTTTTACTGAGACATGACTAAAGGAACATATCCTGGACTCCAGCGTGTCTCTGCCTGGCTTTCAAACAAGAGGAGTTTGTCAGCTGATCACATCTGCAGTCACCTGTTGGGGAAGCAGCATCAGAGCAGGTGACATGAAGAGGCTGAACAAATTGATAAGGAGGACTGATTCTGTCCTGGAGACTGGACTGGAGTCTCTTGAGTTGATTGTCCAAAGGAGGATGAAGAACATGATGGAAAACCCTCATCGTCCTCTTCACAACACAGTAACTCAACAACAGAGTGTCTTCAGTCAGAAGATTCTTCATAATCTGCTGCAGCACAGACCGCTACAGGAGATCCTTCCTGTCCACACCTAGAACCCTCTAGAGGAGATCCTTCCTGTCCATAGCTAGAACCTTCTATAATGACTCTCTGAAGAAGAACTGAGCTACAACAACACTTAATTTCCCTTTGGGGATTAATAAAGTATTTTTGATTGATTTGATTTGATGATTAGAACTGAAGGAGCCTTTTGGATGAAAAGTGAAACGTTTTCAAGACAGAAAAAAATGTCCAGTTGTCTCTGGAAAAAAACTGTTTTGATTCACACTTTGACATAAATCCACTTTTTTTTTTAGAACACGAACATAAAGTTACAGTTTTGCTGTAACACTTGAACTTAGATGAACCAATTTAAAAAGTGTTATGTTTAAAACTTGTTTTTACATGAACTTTGAAAAAAAAAACTGAACCTGACATCAACTTTCTGTCAAACTGAGAAAAACTCCAACAAAATCAAAGTGCAAGGCAACACATTTTATTTCAAAGGCCTAATTGGCGTTAAGGTACAGCATATTAAGTATAGTTAGTCCAGACAGTCTTCGCAGAGTAACATACCATTCTTTTCTTTACATGATACATTCAGGCTGATTTGAAATGACATATTTTACATGTTAATGTGGTGGGAACATATAAAAGGCTGTTTACTGGAGGTCGAGTCCCCTCGTCACCTTGAACGACCTTGTGTTGGACCATCTTGGTTTTCCTGTAGTTACTCGGTGACTGTGTGAGTGTAGCTGTAGAATATATTTTACATCCCTGCACATATTGTTATAGTTCAATAAATATAATAAATAAAAAGTACAAATATCTGAATAATATTGAACCAGATTTTTATCAAAGATATTTTAGTCAGTAAGATGTCACCGCCGAACGCTGAATCAGTCAACACGACTCAGTGAATGAACACTTTAAGCAGAGAACACGACTTTAATGTTTTCAGCTAAAAAAAAAAATGGAAAACAACCAGGTTATGATGGTGTTTAGAAGGGAAACCGACAGCCGTCCCGTCTGCACGGAGTGAAGACAGGAAACCCTTTCACCCTGCAGCTTGTTGATGCTCATACATTCTTCTGTTAGAGTCCATCCTGCAGCTCTATGAGACGTCTGCACAGTCAGTCAGCACTCTGCTAAAGTCTTAGTGTCTTTTATGGAAGAGTCAGAAATGTTGACAAACATTTTTTTTTTAATCCATCGCTGCAGTCCATATTTGTCTTTTAGTAATTGACCTTTCCAGGAACCTGGACATTCACTCCACTGTAGTCCACCATGTACATGGGCCACTGCTGCAGGGACACAGAGAGACAAAAATCAGAGGACGAGAAAAGACCCCAAACTGTCTTAAATGTTGGTTTTGTTCTGTTTGTGGTTTAAAAAATAAACCAAGGAGGCCGTGAAATCGTCAGCTTAAAGAAGAAAGTACAAAACTAATAATTACAAAAAAATACATTCTAAAATTATGTATTTCAAATATTTAAAGTGTGAATTTTGCAGCTGTAAAAAAAAGTTCAAAATATAGATGTTGCTGAAAATAATGCAAAGATGTAAAGTGTTAACAGATCAGTCACATTTGGGTGTAAAACATTTAAGGCATGAAAATCAGTAACAGAAACGGCAGCTGCTGATTGGCTGTGAGCTTCAAATCAAGCAGCAGTAAAACAAAGTTCTAGTGAAGAGAACGTTTAACAGGAACCTGCAAAAATAAACAGAAACAAACATGAATGGACCGAAGTAAAATCTGAGATGCTCCAGATTAAAGAGAAATAACCCTGACAGTGTAAAACATCCAGTAACTTTACGTCTGTAAAGATAACGTTAACACTGAATGATGTTTTCATTAGTTCAGAGAAGGTTTTGTTGATTTCAGCAAGTCAAAAACATTCTGCACATAAAGAACACGGTTCCAAACCTGCAACCCAAACGAAGCACCGGAAGCAGAAACAACAACTTCCTAACGTACCATAACTGGAATCTGATTGGTTGAAATCCCCAGCTCAGAGGAGGGAGGTACCCGGCTGCTCTCCTGGACTCGTTTACGTTTCCGTCGGTTAATTGAAGCATCTGTTCCTACTGAAGACAGGAAGCAGATGATTTCAGAGTGAGACACCAACAGCACCGGGGTTTTACTTCCACTACCAGAACCTGAACAGAACCTACCCGTGTTACAAGCCTGACTACAGATTTCTGCAAAAGGCCTGTGAGAGAGAAGCAAAGAGAACCTGCAGGTTACTGGAAACTTTTCGAGCTTTAATGTTAAAACAGTTTGTTTGTTGGAGACGATGAATTCTGTGACATCAAGTTCTGGATTTAAATTCAAAGCTAAACATAAACTAAACATCCGAACTCAGAATCTGAACGCCGTGCTGTATCTCTACACTCACTGCAGCTGGCTCTTGATGCTGAACGTTATTTTATCTGCAGCTTGGAGGATTTTCTCCAGACACACGATGTCGTAGGTGTTCGGGTTCCGGAAGGGGACGTCGTCTGGAAGGCCGCTGACTTCTACGGACTCCGGGCTTCCACGGATCAGTTTGTACGGGACCACGACGGAGCGGTCCAATCCAAGAGCCTCACCTGGACAACATCAACAACATGCCGGTGAAGGTCAAAGGTCAAAGTCAGCCTGGCAGGTTCAAACAAAAAACAACCAAGTCTTCACTATGAGAAATATTAATACTCTGATACTTATTGACAGTATAAGTACAACACAGGATGTGATGTCACAGCAGAGACGCTGAGCTCAGAGCTCTGATGCTTCTGATCCATATCAGATGCAACATGAAATCTTCAGAAACAAAATTTATCTGAACAGTTTGAAACAAATCGGTTATTATTAGTGTATAAATATGTTTTATTAAGTTTAGTAAGGTTATTTTCAAATCCTCAGAATAAAGAGATGCAGCCGATCTAAACCAGAACCTGAATATTTAACACACAGACCCAAACTGAGGCCGTCTTAGCAGAGAGGAAACGTCCCAAACCGGATCAGAAAATAAAACAATGAAGCTAAACGTCTCTTCTGTATCAGATTAGACTGTTTGGTGAATGAAAGCAGCTCCTATTGGACACAAAGATCCTGTTTGACACATTTAGAGGTAAACTCAAGTTCTGGTTCCAACGTGCTCAGCTGATTGGAGCTGATGTTTCACACGCTGAAGCCTCTTTACCATATTTCTTGTTGAACAGCTCCTTGACTTGTTCTCGGAGGACGACCTTCTCTCCCATGCGGTTGATGTCGTCGTCGTCTGTCAGAAAAAAGAACCAGACGATGATTAAAACGGTGATAAAGCAGCAGCGTTTCTGATGTGGTTAAACGCTTTTCTCCTCACCGCTTATTGATGCGTAGGCCTTCTTCAGTAAAGTGACTCGCCGCGGTGCTGACAAAACAAATCCACAACAGGTTTCTTTCAGAACGCGTATGATGTTCAGAATAATAAACTGGACCTGGTGAGACATTCAGTTCATACCTGGCTTTGGAATCAATCCTTGAAACGGTCTGCAAACAAAAAGCAAATGATCCCAATCAGTTCTTTAAAAAATGACCAAAAATGTTTAAAAACTGAATTGTAGCAGTGGCGGCTGGCCGATACCTGGTGATGGTGAAGCTGATTTTGTCAGCGACTGCCAGGATCCTCTCCAGGTTCTGGGAACCGAAGGTGCAGGGTTTCCTGAAGGGGATGCCAGGCGGCAGACCCTCGATGATGACCGAGTCTGGGTTGTTCTTGATCCTCTTGTAAGGCACTTGGACGGGATATTTGATGCCCAACGCCTCGCCGTACTTCCTGTTGAACAGGTCTTGGACCTGCTCTCTCAGTGTGTTGGCCAGGTCGATCCTGGACAGCTTGGACTCCATGCACTCTGGGGATAAAGCATCGAGATAGAAGGAAATGAGATTCTAGCTCCGAATCCGAGACTCGAAACAGCGACTGAAGATGAAACAGGGAACATGAACGCACCTGAGAATCCAGGTCTCTTGGATAAACCTGCCGTGTCCTCTGTTACAGGTGTTGTGTCCTTGGTGTCCAGGTCTGTAACAGAGAAGATTTGTCATCTCACGGGGGTGTAGTGCTAAAATATGGGCCGTTTATAAAAAAAAAAATCATGTTGGTGGGCCCCTCTGCTCACTTGAATATTTATTATATTACAAACAATCATGACACATTTAATGTCAGTCTGCCTTCAAAATAAAAGCTAATGTCTGGACTTCACTCGCTTTTATTTTTATTTACAGAACAAAATGATCATCAGCTCCTGAAGTATTCAGCACCTCACTTTCCCCCCCCACCGGACTTGGCGACGTGTCACAGTTTTTTAAAATGAATTTAGAGCTTTAAGACACGGGATTATAGTCATATTATAGAAAGGTTTAAATCTAATCTAAGTAACGGAGCTGCAGTTTGGATTACAGACTCATCTTCATTTAATATTTCTCTTTAATCCTTTAACTTTCCTTTGGAGCGTTTGACACAATCTGCTTCAAGCATCGAGGAATAAACTTAACTACTTCATGAACTAGTTGCTAAATGTTTAAATTTAGATGTTTTTATGTTTGTTTGTCCTCTACAGACGTGCAATGCAGATTTAAACTCTTCATCTCAACATTTTACATCCTCCACCTGACATTTTTAGGTTTTTTCGAGGTTTTTAAAGGAACGTTTTTGCTCATCAAACTGCTGGGGAGGGTCAATGATGAAATACGCAAATTAAAAACGTGGTTTGACAGGAACAAATTATCATTAAATCTAAGTAAGACCAAATACATGATATTCAGTAACTGCAATAAGAACATTCACACACATATACAGGTAGATGGGGTAGATATTGAAAGGGTGTATGAAAATAAGTTTCTGGGGGTTATAATAGATGAAAAGATTAACTGGAAAGCTTATATAAAACACATACAAAGTAAATTATCAAGAAGCATTTCAGTTCTGAGCAAAGCCAAACATATTCTGGACCACAAATCACTCCACATACTCTACTGTTCGCTCATACTACCATATTTACATTACTGTGCAGAGGTCTGGGGCAACACATACAAATGTACAATAAATTCATTATCCATACTACAGAAAAGAGCCATAAGAATAATTCACAATGCCGGCTATAGAGATCACACAAATCCACTATTCTTAAAATCCAGAACATTAAAACTCACTGACATTATTCATTTTCAAACAGCACAACTCATGTACAAAGCAACACATAAGGCACTTCCTGGTAACATACAAAAAATGTTTTTCAATAAGGATGGGAATTATGATTTGAGGGGGGAGCACAATTTAAAACATCAATGGGCACGTACAACATTAAAAAGTTTTTGCGTTTCTGTGTGTGGAGTGAGGGTGTGGAACAGGTTGGGTGTGGCGCTCAAGCAATGTCCAAGCATGATCCAGTTTAAAAAACAATATAAGAACATGGTTTTCACTGGGTACGGGGAAGAGGAAGGGGCCTTACCATCGGGTGTTTTTCAATAATTCTATTTGTTACTTTTCTATCTGTTTATTCTCTTTTCTTGTATATGTGTTTAGTACTTAATTTATCATGCAAATTTTTTTTTGTACCTTGTAGTTCATAGAAATGAATTTTATGTTAAAGGAGAGGAGAAGAGGGGGTAGGATTAAATAAGCTTATGCTTCGTCCTACTCCTTTTCGGACACATTAATGTGTATTATTGTCTTGATTATTGTTTGTTTGTTTTTTTTTTGCACTTGTTCGAAATAAAGCATTCAAATCAAATCAAATCATTTGGTCGTGTTGGAAGATCTCAAACATCCGTTTCTCTGATGGATTTCAGCCCCGTACGTGCAGCAGTATAAACCCGGAACCTGACAGACGGGTTCTGTTTCACTAGAACACAGAAATAACTCATAGTTCTGATGTCAGACGGACTGACCTGCATCACACACGGGCATGGAAGGCAACTCTTGTTTAAAGTGTTCAGTTAAAAGCTCCGGCCTGAAGACAAAACAAGAAAATAACTTTATCACTGAACATCTGGAGTGATGTTTATTTAACAAGCAGCTGGATTTACTGTCCGTACGCGTTCCCACCTTTTAACAACAAACTGGATCTGACTGCTGACAGCTAAGATCTTGCGAAGTTTAGCTGCTCCGAAACAGTTTGGCCTTCGGAGGGAGATTCCTTCTGGCAGCCCGGTGACGTATAAATCCTCAGGGTACATCTGGAATTTGGAGTACGGCACCTTGGCGGGTTCAGGGAGACCCAGAGCTTCAGCTGAAGAGGAAACAGATTCAAGTTCAAACTAAACAGTGAAGGTTTGAGTTTTATGCTTTAATAAAACTAGATTTTCAATCAAATTCAGAGCTGAGCATGATGGGAATGTGATGTCATCACTGTAAAAATCAGACCAAGCTGTTAAACAATTTAAAAAAAAGAAAACTAATCTGAAAGTTTCATAAATAAAGATGTTGCACATTAAAAACTCCACAGTGTGTTCAGGTGTGACAGATGTTTTAGTGTGAACAGCTGTTCCAGAGGTTTATCTGCCCTGAACAACACGATGCTGATGAAAGCGATCTGACGCGTTCAAATACGTTTAAATATCTCAGCATTATGAATCAAAGATGATTCATTACGAGTTAACGTCCAGCTGTTTTACCGTATTTAATGCTGAAGAGGTTCTCCACTTGTCTCCGAAGCTGAAGGATCATCTCACCGATGTCCTCCACCAGACTCCCAGCTGAAGCAGTCAAACAGAGGAAAACAGAAGGACATCATGAAGCTGCGTTCCACTGGAGGAACATTTACTCTGATCAGAATGAGACATGTTCTAACTCCACCTCAAATAACCATCAGGATCATACAACTTACTTCCAGAATGAACTGAACTGTAGTTTATTTTAATACTTTCCAGCGGTGCTACTCTGATCATAAAACCCAGTGGGTTATAGGATCTCCGCTCTGGCTTTTTTTTTTTTTTTTTTATCTGCAAATGAAAGTGGAAAACGGCTCCTCCCACCCCGCTCCCTCTCGGCGGCCACCTGCTCTCTCACACCCCAAACGCCTGCGACTGTCTGTGGCGTTACCGCTACAGGCACGTCTTGCTCGCTCAGTGCTGAATGTCCCAGCAGCAGCAGCGAGCGTGCGTTTAGAGCCGCTGGACGGGTCATCGAGGAGAGGACTGGACTTGTCCCCCCGACACTGTTGATGCTGTTCTGTTTCTGTATGATGCCAAGAAGTACAGTAGGCTTAAAGATGTTTGTTTATGTCAAAATAAGGTCAACTGTTACTGCGTTGTTCGATCATGGAAAAAAAAAGGGGCGGGCCGGGTTCGGGCTTGTTAATTCTGATCCCGCTCAGACTATAGGCCCTAGGAGGGCTCTACACTGTATCATCACCAGGTTAATCATGGGGGAATATAAGAAATGGACAGCGAAGACATGAAGGCACAAAATGGAACTAAACACATCAGCTGATTCAGTCTGGAAGCAGATAAAACTCGACCTAAAAACTCCAGACCAGCTGATAAGTTCAACACAAAAAAATCCCAAAACACAGAGAAGTTTCTACCTTCAGAAGGTCTCCTGATGCTCTGGGAGGTGGACGTGGGGGACAAAGCTTCGGCTGTAAGATGTAAGAAAAACATGAGACGTGCAAACAGCAACAACAACCAGATTATTAATAATATAAAAACAGATAGTTCAGCTTTAACCCTGTAAAACTGGAGGGAGGGTCAGAGCTGCTGTTTCCAGATCTGTTTTAAATCCACAGCCATGATTCTTTCTGTGCAGTAAACTTATTGTTCATATGTTGCTTCCTGTGTTGATACGTGATGGCGTTGTGAGCACGAACTATCACATGGACAGGAACCGTCACAGAGTCGATCATAAATCCGCTGCTGCTTGATGAAAAGTTTGAATATTCTTTCCTGTGAAAGTTCCCGGGACACTCAGACTTCTGACTGCGTAGCTGTACAGCAATTTAAAATGCTCCAAAAATGTCTCGACAGCCTGTAAAAAATGTCTGAATAAGTTCTAGTGAACTTGTTTCACTGCAGGTACAAGAAGTCATAATATTATATTTAAATTATATATTTATTCAAATCCAGGTTGAATAATGACCAAATTTGTTGAACATAGACAGACTGTAACTGTGAAATTATCTTTTGCTGGCCTATTTTTTTTGTTTTTGTTTACACAATTTGACTTTAGGGAGAATAAATAATTCCAGTAATCTATAAAACAGTTTTCCAAATACATGAATTTAAATTCTTGACTAAAGGAAAGTGACAAACAGCCAAAATGACGTGTCTCCACTTACCTCTACTTCCTCTCCTTTACTGGTAAATCGTGAAAGAAAAGAAAACTTAAACAAAGAACAATCAAATAAACCAAACGAAAAGAAACTAAAACCAAGATCACCATGAGTAAACTCATCATCCCCTCCAGAGTAACATGTATATGGTCATTTCAATTATAGAAGAATTCAGAATAATGTGATTCATATTCAGGAATGATCTGAACCAGAGTTCTGAGCATCCGGGTATTTCTAGTTTGTACTGGAACAACTTTTTGGGTTAATTTAGAACATATTATTATATTGGATCCAGATTTCACCTCAGTAAGTAAGATAGAGAGATATTAAACAGATTTATGTGCACATGAAGGGAGAGCTGAGTCTTCTCAGATGTTCTTGGTTGTTTTACACCTAAGATTTGCAAAACCTGCAAAGCTGCACAATGCATCACTTCTGATCACTAATATGAACAAAGTTCTGAGAAACCTGAGTGTGACTGACAGCTGATGCATGGTGCTGTTCACAGATAAGAGCTAGTCTTCAAAGGAGAGGTTGGACCAGGATCTAGGCTACTTTCAGTGTTTGGGTTGTGGCGATTAGACAGACGGGATTTTTAGTCACAAGGAAAAAGGAAGTTTAGAACATCTGAGAAAGGTGGTGCAGAGTCTTTAGCTTCCTAACAAAACGCTGGAATACATGGGGTCAGTCGGGAGGAGATCCAGGATCTGCACTGTGGGGAGGCAGATGAGAGGGAGGTGGGTGGACTGAAGGAGCTGAAGGTACCTGAGTGGTTTTCCATCGGGTGATGAGGAGCTGCAGGAGCTGCAGGAGCTGGAGGAGCAGGAGGAACCGGAGGAGCAGAGGGAGAGGATGTGGCTGGACACGATGGACCTGAAACCGACTCGACCACAGACTCATTAGGCTCCTCCCCGCTCGCGCTGGCTTCTACAAAGAGAAATGTTTTTATTTAACACCTTCAACTGGTTTCACATGAAAATCCATGTCATAAATATCACACGCAACTATAAACAGTAAGTGTGAACATTTCTCATCTGCTATGGAGGAACATTAGAACAATCCTGAAAGCTCAGCAGAAGGAACCTGGAACCTTCAGTTCTGAACTAAATTGTAGAATAAAAGAACAAAAAGGAACAAACGTCAGAAAAAAGAGGTTTTTCCTGCAGTTTGTTTGTAAATTCTGCTGTTAAACTCCACAGCTGTTCTCCTAAACACTCTGATTTTTCAGCATGTTTGCATTTCAAAAAGTGGGATAAAGGAATAAACACTTTGTGAGCCAAGACTTTCATCTCATCTTCATCATGAACTGGCTCCAAAAGAGACGAACGTCCTCACAAGACGTGGTTAATGGTTTAAAGTCTTGGTCCAAATAAAATGTGGATGTCAGATGTGCTGACTGGCACAAAGGCCCCGCCCCCAAACAGGAAACAACAACTTCAGTTCAACAAATGCTGAAATTTTTTTGGATTTTAAACAAGCAGAGAAGGAAAATTGGAAGAAACGTTTAAGGATGTTGTTTAATTTGGTGAGAGATGAACGTTTCACTGACCAGGAACTGTAACTTGAATGATTTCCCCGTCTGGCGGTTCTGTTTTAATCCTTCTGAGAGGAACTGCATCAGCTGAAGGACCTGCAGGGATCGATCACTTCCATCAGCATCAGTTTGTTTCACCGTGTTTAAAGAGAAATTAGTATTTTATTAAATACCTGCTTCACAGTCAGCCTGGGGACTCACACAAGCACTCGTTGATCTGTGAAAACATGAAATTACAAGTTCGTTTCAAGGATTGTTTTTATCCAGAAAATTAACGTCCTTGTAGGACGATGGACTCAGAAATGACCTTTAACCCTCTCAGGTTGGTCCTGATGTCTCACCTTCATGATAACACACACCTGTAAACTCCCACTTCCTGATGGTCAGTTCATCAACTACTTATTGTTACTTAGTAAAACTTTAGCATCTACTAGATAAATACTATCCTTAAATAAAACAGATGTATAAAAATCAGCTGAATAAAATATTTTCTGATACTAGTGACTTTAATAAAGTCTGTAAATAATGTGAGCGTTATTAAAGAGGCCATTTCATACAAATTTCAGGACTTTGTGGTTATTTCTTAAGTATTAACCAGTAATATGAAACATTTTATATCTAAAAAACATCAGGAAACACTGATTAACAGACCTTTCAATCTGTCTGCATTAAAATTTGGTTGGTTCCGGCTCCTTCTGTCAGGCTGCTTCGTCAGCAGCTCATTCATATTCATTATTCAAATTTGCTGGACTCTGATTGGCTAACAAACTAGCCTATGAGAGCAAGGTATACTGTTTCCTGCCCCACTGCGCATGGTAACATCAGATGTTTTCTCTTCCTGTTTGCTACGTCTTATGCTAGCAGCTTTTAGCCAGCAGCATGCTAGTTGTGGTTTCAACTGCAGGAGCTGCCGAAAACTAACGAACAAAGGAGTTGTGATGAAACAGATACAGGCCGTTCGGACTCGAGAGAACTCGGGTTTTATTGCCACCTGCGTAGTTTGAGAGATAAAAACTGAAAGAGAAGTTGTTGATCTGTTTTCACACCCACTATGAAGGTAAGAACACCTGTGGAGCTAAAATATTCAACAGAAACCTCAGAAAAACCGTTTTAAATGGAAGGGTCTCTTTAAAGCAACACGATCCTGTGATCTCAGCGCTGTAGGAAGTGTTAGTGTGTGAGCTGTGATCGGACCTGCTGCTGTGAGGGTTGCTGACCAGCTCAGCTGCAGAGGGCAGGATGCTCAGACTGTCCGATAAGCTGTCCTCAGGCGTGCAGCCCACGTCCAGCTTCCCCTCTTCCCTCGCAACCTTTCCAGCAGCTTCCACAAACAAAGACACGCAGGATAAATAAACACTGCATCTCATTAGCAGAAAATATCTGCAGGGTGTAAATAAATAAGTAAACACAGGCCTGTCAGAGCTGCTGCTTTTAGCTACTGATGAATATAAATATCACACATAGTATCACTTTCTTTGTATATTTACATCCACCAAACATTTATATCTAAAGTCTTCAGGAAACATGAGGTTCCATGTGCATCATCTGGAAATTCACATGCAATAATTAGGTCGGATATTTCTGTCACATAATCCGAGCTGCAGAATCAAACCAGAACACACGAAGCTAACGGACCGATAAAAACACGCAGGAATAAATCAAACATTTTAATCAGCAGTAAATTAAGAAACATTTACACATTCTACAACATGAATTAAGTACCTGCAGCTACAGCACTAAAATAATATTTACTGTATGAAATCTTTGCTTCATAGAAACCGTTACTGCAAAAATCACTTCCAAACATCTTCAGCTGTCTCAGAGACATCAAGTCCAAACTAAAGACAGTCTTACCAGTGAAAATCCTTTCATCAAACATCCTGGAATATAAAAAGAAAAACAGGCTGTTAGTCGCCGAGTTCAAAGAGCGTCTCGACACAAACACGTCACATGTGAAGGAACACGTCATTAACACGGATTGTTTAAACATGCTGACAAACAATCAGCTAATTAACTTGATTCCAGCTGAAACTCCGGGACTGGTGGGTCCAAAGTGTTAAATCTATTTATGGGGATTTAGGTTGAGAGTTGATTTTATTTCATCAAGACAGAAACAAAAAACAACAAACAGGGTCAGACCGAGTTGTTTATTTTCCCCTCACAGGTGATCACCTGCACTTTACCTATTACAACATGAACACGGCACCAACACGCTGAGTCATCATGACCATCAGTGGATCTGCTTTAGTCAGAGAGTTTGATCAATGTTCTGGATCTAACAAACGACATTTACTCAGACCCCTCTTAGCAACATGGCAGTAGCTTTAGCATTGTGGCTAACAACAATCAATCGGTAAACAACACTGAAAACTACGACATAGAGAATAACTAATATCATTAAAAGAATAATTAAATCAGGGCAAAGACTTCCCTGAAGTGGTTGTGATTGTGTGGATGTGATTTATAGATGTTATATTCTCATCATGGTCGGGTTACAAGTCTACAACACGACAGAGTCACACTGGAGCAAATCTAAACACGGAGAAGTGCTACACGTCAATCACAGCTTAGGCCCGCCTCTTAAAGTGACGTCTACTTCGGCATTTTTCAAAAGAGCAGTTAGAAGTCAGGAAGATAATTTAGAGGGGGTGAGTTGCTCTTTAAGGCAATGATTGCTACATGAGTTTGTCCTACATTTTATTACAGAACCGGGTCAGACTGTCACTTTTATGTAATTTTATAAAATCATACACAACTACTGAAAAGGGTGGAAACTCTGGATTGCAGCTTTAATCATTTAAGAAGTACATTTTTCCAGTAAAGAGAACATGTTTAAAACAAAAGGATCTCTCGGCGTGTTTTCATCATCAACATCAACCACAGAACAGGCTTAAACACGATCGACTAAACTCAACCGAAATCAAACGATTCCTCCACGTGACATCCGGGTTTCAGGTTAGCAAGCTCGCCGTTAGCATCACCAACCTATCTGTTTAAATTAAAGAACAGATGTGGCGGCCTGTATGTGGAACTCAAAGACAATTGGATAGTTTGAATGAATCTCATTTGAATCTTTCCTAATTTTATTAAGACTAATAAGCTGCTGCAGGATGGAAGATGCGTTATCTGAAACAAGACACGGGTTGTTGAAATGGAAGAGCAACACGCTGGCGAGGGAGAGTCCCCGGGGATGGAAGTGGTTTCCTGCTCAGCAGGACGGAGCAGCTGAAGGAAACACATTTAAAGGACGGATGGCGGCGACATGCTTATTACATACCTGCAGCAAATAAAAGTTAAACAAGTGGCTGTTATCTGCATACTGCTGCTAAATGTGGCTTTAAAGAGGTCATTTCATACACATTTCAGGACTTTGTGGTTATTTCTTAAGTATTAACCAGTAATATGAAACATTTTATATCTAAAAAAACATCAGGAAACACTGATTAACAGACCTTTCAATCTGTCTGCATTAAAATTCAGGTGGTTCCGGCTCCTTCTGTCAGGCCTCGAGCAGCAGCTCGTTCATATTCATTATTCTAATTTGCTGGACTCTGATTGGCTAACAAACTAGCCTATGACAGCAAGGTATTTTTTTTCCTGCCCCGCTGCGCATGGCAACGTCAGACGTCGTGACTACCTGTTTGCTACGTCTTATGCTAACAGCTTTTAGCCAGCAGCATGCTAGTCGTGGTTTCAACTGCTGCAGCTGCCGAATACTAACGAACAAAGGAGTTGTGATGAAACAGATACAGGCCGTTTGGACTCAGGAGAACTCGGGTTTTATTGCCACCTGCGTTGTTTGAGAGATAAAAACTGAAAGAGAAGTTGTTGACCTGTTTTCACACCCACTATGAAGGTAAGAACACCTGTAAAGCTAAAATATTCAACAGAAACCTCAGAAAAAACGTTTTTAATGGACGGGCCTCTTTAAACACTGTTTAACCCAAACGAGACCCTCTTTTCTCAAATCAACGTTACCGTTTGATGATGAATCGGATTCCGTGGCGCTCGTCCAGGATGCGTTTGAGCTTCGGCACGCCGTACGTGCACGGTCTCTTGAANACAGGGGGATCTGATCAGGGATGCCAATGATCTCCACGGCTCCCGGGTCGCAGGCGATTTTACGGTAAGGGACAGGCACCATGTGATCTAGACCCAACGCTTCAGCTGGAGGAAGGAAGGAGAAAAACTACTGAAACAACATGAAACTACACGGAAAAAGAACAGCTGGATTTAAAATGAATCCAGTTCATTCTGTAAAACACATGAAGAAAACAGGGATGTAGACCCTGAAATTAAAATGATTACAGCTAAATGAGAAAAAAGTTTAAGTAAATAATAATGGACTACTTTTTATTTACTATAATACTTTAGAATACTTTTTACTCTACAGATCAAAATCAAACTGGAAGCAGAGGAAGTTGTTTTTTACCGTATCGGCTGTTGAACAGGATCTGAACACATTCTCGTAACGTGTTGATGTCTTCAGTTTCCCGAATGAATGAATCCCATTTTTCTATAGAAACAAAGTCAGAATGTTGATTATTCCTGTCGAGGTTTTACACAAAGAGAAGAAAATACTCACCTGATTCTTAAACTGAAACATTTGTAACGATACAGAGTCAAAAACATCAGGAATTATTCTCCTCTTACTTGATGTCAACGTGGTAAAACAATATAATCTTCTTTAAGGATTATATTGATGCTTTAGTAGCTTGTAACAGCTAAGAGTTAACATGGTTCCACACTGGTTTCCATAAACAAGACCTGGTCTGTAAATAGATTTAAACAAGCTGAGATTGAAACTTCTACCGTATATACTCGCGTATAATTCAGTTTTTTGAGAAGTAAATTTCAGGTCTGAAGAGGGGTTAGGACTTATATGCGAGATATCGGGAAGAAGTAGTTTTTTTTTTCAGAGGAAAATGTCGACAGTTTGGGGACTGGAGCAAGTACTCAGATGAGCGAGCGATGTTCCTTATCAGCATGGATTATCAAAGACACGTTATATCTTTTTAATAAATATATTGTTCCATTCCAGGCTCGAAACGGGCTGCAACAAAGGTCAATTAAAAAGGTAAAAAAAACGGCGAACGAACTAAGGATGCATGTGCAGAGAAAAAGCTCCACAGAATTTATTAAATAACACATGGGTGGCCGTGGCTCAGGAGGTAGAGTGGGTCGTCTGGTAACTGGAAGGTTGCCGGTTCGAATCCCTGCTCTGCCCGGTAAATAAAAAGATGTTAGTGATGATGAGTGTAAAAATGTGTGCAGCATAATTTATTCCTGTTCTTTGTGCAACATGATCTAATTAAGTTTAGAGAGCAAACTGGTATGAAAACTGGTTCAAAGTGACTTTTTAATGACACACACATCTGGTTTATTTGTATAAAAACAAAGTGTACATGATGTCTGATTATATGAATCTAAAGGAGACACATACGAGGCCGCACTGCTGCACATTCTGACTGGAGGAACACAGGGAGGAAACTTGGTTGAAAACAATACAAACTAACAAACAGCTGAAATGTTGCTGTTCAACCTCAAACTTGTTGTTTTCAGTTTGAACAGCCTGAAATAAACATTATTTATTAACTGCAGCTGGTTTGTGGGTTTTTATTTCCACTTCATACAAACTGATTGTAGTTTTTCAGTAAGTAACGATGTGCTGGATGTGGTTTAAACACAAACCTGGTCTTTTATTAGAACATATGAGAGAAATAACATCAGCCTTTATAGGTTAAATATTCATGATCAAAACCCAGAGGCTCCTGCTCTGATTCAGGACTGGGACAAGTATAAAACTCTTAAACCAGAACCAGAAACCTCTGGGTTTAAAAGATGCATGAATAAAACAACACAAAATCAGCATTTAAGATTTCTGCGGTTACTTCAAACCAACCTGATTTTTCGTGCACGATAGAGAAGAGCAGCCTCTTGGAGATGTGGATCCCAGGAGGACTCTGACCCTGATCACCAGGCAGTCTGGTTGGCTCGTCTAAAAACACAATAACAATTAAATATGTTTAATTTGAGGCAGGAAGTTTCATTTACTGTCCACGTTCCAACACTCATTATAACTGCAGAAGCACAAAACTACTAGTTAATCGGGATTTAAATGTAGTTTAAACTAAATAAAAACATCTGGATTTTCTTGTGAGTGGTCCTTACCGCTGTTGGTACTGTCCTTTATAGACGAGCCCTTGTCTGTCCCTGCCGTCCAGCTGGCCAGTCGGTCTTTACCCAGGTTGAGCAGAGAGGTTGGTTTGAAGTCCAGCTTGCCATCTGGGTGGGGTTTGGAGGACATGGGCATGCCGTACAGGAAGTTTGACAGGACAGAGTTGCTGCAGGTGGCAGGACTGGAGGAGAGTCCGGCCTGAGTCGAGGTTTTTCCTGCAGCGTGGCTGCTCGGCGTCATGACGGCAGTGGAAGAGCTGTTACTGACCTCCGTGCTCGGCTTTACTTCTCGAGACGAGTCTTCTGTTTGTCTGTGAACCACATTAGAAGGATTTTCTGTGTGTATGTATATGTGACTGTTCTTGTGCAGACCGACACCTAAACACATGCACATGCAGTTAACACAGTCCTGCTTGTGTTTCCAAACGCTCATTTAACATCATGATACAGAGAAAACGACAGGAAGTGACCACTTAGTAGCAACACGTGACGTCACTGCAGGTAGGAGAGTAAAACAACTGGAATGTTTTTATTACTGAAACAGATCTGGAGTTTGTTTTTATGACATTGTGATGATCTGCAGCAGTAAACAACAACAACAACAACATTCTCCTATTAATAGATGTTTTTTTTTGCTAATTGGCACATTCACACGAAGCCATTTTTGATATTTTCATGTTAGTAGAATCTTCTTCCTGGCACTCAGTCTCACTGTAACTAATAACCCCTCATATTCATAGATGTGAATCACTGTTTCCCTTAAATACATGGAATTAAAAAGGTTTTAGTAAGAAGTCGTGAAACACACGACTGCTTCTTCTTTAGCAAACAAATATAAAATGAATTCTGCAGATGTAACGTAGAAGGGTCTTTCTTTTTTCTTCCAAACTGAATTTAAACCCCTGTCGACCTGTAATTAACATCCTGTCTGCTACCAATAAAAACCTGGAAGAGATGCCAGAGCAGCTTTGTGCTTCCAGTTACACACAAGTATGTCTCTGCAAACCATTAGAGGCTGAAATGAGTTATTTGATGTGAAACAGCTGCTTTCGTGATGTGATACAAGCGTTTCAACAACAATCTGTTCCCTGAAACAGCTGCTTCTTCTTCACAGACTCACTTTTTCACTGTGAAGTGGATCTGGTGGCTCTGCTCGAGGATCTTCATCAGGGTCTTGATGTCGTACTCTGAGGGCTTCTTGAGGGGGACCCCCTCTGGTAGACCGTGGGCCACGACACACCCCAGGTCCTTCTGGATCCGCTCATAAGGCACAGGGACCAGGCTGCTTTTCCCAACAGCCTCACCTGCGTGTCACATGACACAGTGTGAGAACCACAAGAACTTGAAGCTAAAAAGATACTGACTGGATCCTGCTTGAGAAGGATGATTAAAACAAACCTAAAAACAGCAGTTTATTTTACTTCTTACTGTAAAGTACAGTGAAGACTTCCTCCACCATCTTCCTCAGAACAAAGATGTTGGTCTGGGCTTCAGTCGGAGCTCTTGGTTTCCCGTGTTCTCCTTCTTTACTCAGCTTGCTGAGATCTCCTTCCTGGTCTTTGGTATGGGCGTTTGCTGTGGTCAGATTCTGCAGACATGGCAACCCTGAAGCCAGATGACGACTTTCAGTAACATTAAAAACACCAACAGCATCACGACGGTTATTAGGAGCTTCCTGCGGTGGTCGTAACTCAAACTGATTCCACTAAAACGGTTTCTTTTAATCCACAAAGCAGAGCTCATCGTCCCTGTTACGAACAAAAAACTCCTTCCACAACCAAACACAATGATCTGAGACTGATGAGGCTGATCGCCGACACCAGGCTCAGATTACCGCTTCGCACTGTGGTCTGAGTTCTGGCTAAAAAGTAACACGAGTAAAAACTGACTGGATAAAAAACGTCTTCAGTCCCGACGTTTCCTGGTTCAGATCCGCTTCATAAATAACAAACAAACATCCAGCATCTGATGGGTTTTGTTGAATGAGTTATAAGTTTGGAGATTCATGTGTTATTTTATCTGGTAAAAGGAAGAAACTATAATTGTTTTATTGCTTTAGTGTGATCTCGAAATGTCAAATTCAACACACAAGCAGGAGATGTGAGTTTATTCCGTGACTGCGTCGATAAAACGCTCCATCAGGAATAAATCGTGGGAAACGACTCTGATTCGAACTCACGGCAAAACTTGTAGAAGTCTGTTTGGATCTCCCTCCTGGAGTTGAGGAACACTCGGCCCTTTTCCGTTCCGACAGCGATCACGCTGTCCTCGTGCACGGTGACGCACGCCACCTCTGCGTTGAGCTTAGACATCGCCGTGCACTGCAACAAAAACACACACAGGGATTATATAAAACATTCTTTAAGGGAAACACGGCGAGTGATTGTCTGACCGTGACCCTACCACTGAATCGAGGGCGGACACCAGGCAGGTGAGGATCTCCTGTCTGGCGGACACCAGAGGGACCTGTGGCTCGCCGCGGGAGTTCATCCTGATGCCGTCACATGCCAGCTTCCTCATCTGAGCCATGCCTCTGCATAAACCAAGTAAACAACATTACTGGAGAAATTCCAGCTGACATCACTTGTTAGGAATTAAAGCTGCATTTGTGAGAACGTGTATTTGACTTGGAGCAGATATAAACGTGCACTGAGGAGATCAGACAGATGAACTTCATCAGAAAGGCTCTCAGAGACGACGCATGTGAGTCCAGTTCCAGGAAACACAAACTCTTCCTGGTTAGAAGCTGCTTTTTATTGTCATTTACTCTAACAGTCTCTCTGTAAACCGTGAAGATCCGTCGTGCAGCTGAACAGATCCCACTGACACGTTTCATCTTCATGACTGCTCACATTTCACTAGATCCTCACGGGAAAATAAAGACAAACACACACAAAAACATCACGCTAATCCCTCCATCTGTCTGACAGACATGTTTCTCTCCAGAGTATTGAAGAGCCAACTCTGCTGTTGTCAGTTAAAAGATGATTTGAGCACTCGGAGGATGTCACATGATCCCCCGAACGCTGTACTTTCCTCTCTGACAGATGGTGCAGGAAGAAATATCGATTTAAGACGGACAAAACGAATCTTTGGGTTTCAGCAAAACGCAAGAGAGGCAGCAGCAGAAATGTATTTTTATTTTTTTTAAAAAAACTAAATCTGTGTCAAATAAAAGCAAAGAGGCAACCAGATCTGAAAGCTACTCAACTAAAACCAGGCACTATGTTCTCATGGCAACTGAAACCTGTCTCCTTGGAAACTAATCTCAGGGCATTTGAACAATGCAGCTCTGGCCTTTAATCTCTGCAGACACTGGGAACCATTATACTCGCCGCTGGCAAAGCCAGACCACTGACTCAACGGAGAGACAGGACAGAGAGATAGAGAGAGGCGGGTGGGCGTGGTGCGATTCAGCTGCACCAGTCCGAACGTGCCAAGTCCGTCTAAATCTGCCTCCCCTCAGGCCACGGCAAACATCAGCCCCCCTCCCAAATTATTATGGCCTCAAAATAGATGGCCTCTTTCCCTCACATATTTAGGAAGGCAAAGCAAGTATCTAGGAGGAGAGCATGTGGGGGGGGGGGTGGAACATAGGCTCTGGATAATAGAAGCTGAAGTGTAACGTCCCAGTGAATACTGAGCAGCTCGGTGTGAAATGATCGTCACATCTGAAGCAGAGATCTGCTGTGAAGGTGGAAACAGAGCAAACTTTGATCTCATGTGTTCTGCTGACAGAAACCTGGACTCAGTCCAGCTCCGAAAAAAAAATGACCCTGTCATTCAGTTTCCATCATTTCTGTTTAATAGCTGAATAAATAAAAAGACAACAGAAGCCCGATCTGATAACCCGTTAATCCTCTTGCGTTTTACAAGATCCTTTCTGGCCAAGAAAAAGCAGAAGCTCAGCGTGTTTCGATGCGTCTCACAGGGTTCTTCCTGCATTTTTAAATCCTGGGCGAGCTGCCGAAGACTCATTTAGAGGTAACCTTTTAAGTGAATCCAATAAATCCACTTTCATGGAAACCTGAAAGGGTCAGTAATGTAATGAAGCCGTTTACTGACAAATGCTGAAATCGTCATTGTTCCTTAAAAAAGGCCGAGCCGAGCCTGAAGCGGCTGTCGCAGCTCGCAGGTCCTGTCAGACGTGACCAAACAAATCTGAGTCTTTATTACTGACATAAACAAGAACTTATAATGTGTTAGTGAACATCTGTGCACGTGTAACATGTTTAATATGGATTTGGATACATAAAGATGATTTTAAGACCACCATGACCCCCCCCAAGTCAGAAATGACCCGTGAGAGGTGATCCAGTTTACTGCCATAGTGTTCTGGTCTCCATCCTGTACCAGGGGCCCATAATCCCTCGCCTCATATTCATATGTTAGATGTCAAATAAACACAGAGGATCTCGGAGTGATTCTGCACACAGGAAGGAATTAGACCTGCAGACCCACACGGGAACATCAAGTCCTAAATGTACTGAGACGGGAGTTTTCCTGTTGAAACTTCAGCTTCATGTTTGAAGCTTCAAGCTGAAAATACAATTATGGAAAGATTCCAAACTAAATGTAATTAGTTTCCTTCATCTGAGCGAGTTGCAGTGATTTAATTCACTTTCAACAGAAACCCTGAGGAGTTCTACACGGTGTGTAGCAGGTTCTCACCACAAAAACTGAGACTTAATGTGAGAAAAAACACACGACAGAACTTGAATGTTTTCTGTTTACAGGTTGGGATTTGTGATAGTTGACACGGTGGAGAGGCGTTACTGTCTTCATGTTCCACACAATGATACGAATTCAAGCAGGCAGAAAGAGCACAGCTAGTTTAAACTGGTCCAATGAGATGTGAAGTCAATCATTAGTAAATCTATCACAAGCCCCGCCCACAGAGGAGCTCAAACCAAAGGAATTTCCCATGTCAATCAATCCCAGCGTGAATCACACAGAAAGAAGGACAAACGTCTTTAAATCAAATGTTTTTGTTTTGCGGTTCCTGTAGCTGGACGTCACACACTCGAATCCTCGTGTTTGCAAGGTGTCGGCAGAAACTGGTGTTACTTAATCTTCCTAAGAAATTCCATCCAGGGATGAGTAATCTGCAAGAACCCAAACTAAGACATCAGATTATAGATTTGAGCAGCATCATGTTTAACCTCTGTTAAAGATTGTTGTTGAGCTGTGATATTTTTCCACTCAGTAACTAGCCGGTGATTTCAGCACAACAAGCCGATCAATAATAAAATCTCAGTGTGTGTGTGTGAGTCAGGAGGAAGATCAAACACTTGGATTCCAGATTAAATGTGGAGCTGCTGACAGTGTCAAGACTCAATCGTTCACACAGCGTTTTCATTGTTCTCCTTTTAAAAACAATTTAGTTCTAAATATTTATACACTGTGTGTGATGACACTAGGGAATCCATCTCCACAAATATCATCAACTTTACTGCTATATCTTAAAGAATTACCGTAAATAACGAGCCCACATGAGAAAATTTACACATGAAACTTTCAGATTTTCCTTAAAATTTGAGTTCAGATCACATAACGTAAATTAGTTAAACAAAAATCATTTAAGTCTCAATTTAATTGTTCCAAAATAGTGCAGTAGTTGTCCCTACACTGACCTGTAACAATGTAAACAATACAATGCAAACAATGTAAACAATGTACAAAGATGTCAATGATATATGAATACAAGCACTTGTACAGAAAATTCTTTTTACTAGTCGAAAAATATGTTATCGCCTTCGTTTTGTTTAAATTATCATGTGGGATGAAACAAACAGACTAATAACAGACACTTTATTTTGATAAACCTCAAGCTTTTCAAAATAACACATCTGATTTTATAGTTATAGAATAAAGGTAAATGACAAGTTGGTAGTTTGTTGATTTTGTGTTTGTTTAATTGAACAGCTGAAGTGTTTCAGTCAACAAAACAGAAACACAAGCATCACAATAAAATTACCGCAAAAAAACTCATGTTCAGTAAATTTAGTCAGACTGTGTTATTCAGGTGTGGGCGTGGCCTGCTCACCTGTATCATTTTGAATCCTGCTTTCTGCTTTAGGAGTTTGACTGCTGATGTTTAAAGACTTCTGACAGCTGAGACCAAAGTGATGATGAGGAGAAACTTCATGAACATAAAGTTTGAACTGATTGTGTGACTCAAACACCAGATTCGGACTCTTTAAACGATCTGACAGGTTTGAACGTGCAGTTTTGTTGACGTTTATTGCGGCGCAGGATGATTAAAATGTGGGTCTCAACCTTCTGTGATTAAATGTTGTGTGTGTTGGTGTGATTCCTCCCCGTTTGAATCCAGCTGGCTTTGTTTGTACCTTCCAGTCCATCATACATCTTATTCCTGTTAAAACAAGAGTGTAACACTCTGCTAACACAACAACAATCCATTTAAACTGAGCCAACTGCTCACTTAAAACGTCCATGTGTGGTAATTATCCTGTAATTAAGTAATTAGCTTACCGTAGCAAAACAACGCTGAGCAAGCTAACTAGCTAGCTTTAACTCGTTAGCCTCTTGCTAGCGTTAGCACTTTCCTTTCATCTCCTCCCCCAGTCCAGGAATTAGGTTTTAATCTGTAAATTCTCTAGGTGCGATTCCAAAAAAATACACTCTAAACCAAAAGGAGCAATATAATTGTTGAGAAATAGAAAAGTCGGCGGTGAAATCTCACCTTAATTAGCGATTAAATAGCCTTGTTGCTGCTGTCAATCCCGGTTTATTCCCCGTTTTAATCCATCAGAAACGCTCACAATTCCCATCCACAATGTAGCCGCACCGTGCGCTAAATCATCGTAATCCGCATTATCACACCGATGTCTTCGATCGTGAATCTTACAGCTTGTTATTTGTGTCTTATTTTCCTAGTTTATTGCTGTTTTTCCCTTAACAGAGCAGGGTGTCCCTTTCCTCTTTCTTTGTTCTGTAATCCAGTAAAATTGAAACTCATTCGTCTCCTGCTAATCCCAGCCCAACTCAACACCAGCATCTATTGGCTGCAATTTACATACAGGATTAGGAGACGAACCTCTAGGAGGCAAAATACACACGACAGATAATATTCTGGATTTTTATGTAAATGTCATTGTTCTGTTAGACTGTTTAAATCTCACTTAGACTTTAAATAAACACTTTGATGTACAATCCTTCATGGACTGTGCTTTAATGTGATATGCAGTGTCCAAATTATTTTTAGGATTATGATCTGTCCTAAGTGGATAAATAGAAGCAACGGGGATCTTGTGGCCAAGAAAGTTATGCCATAGCTGTTTTAATATAGGGTAAAGGTCACATGTGGAAAAATAACCTCCCTGTAGATGTTTTACTGAGATTTAAAGCACAAATATAACAACATTATTTTTAACTCTGAATATTTTATTTTTTAATGCAAAAAAAAAAAGAAACTTTAAGACTATATGTGATATACACAAGTGTTTTCCTTTTTCAAATAAGTAATCAAAGGTCATGCATTTAAACTAATCAGCCCTGCGGCACCAGAACAGGGACACGGATAAGATTTAACATCTGCCAAGGTCAATAAATAAAAGTGAAAGCAGGAGATTTAAGAGGTGAATAACCTGATGGAGGAATGTTGCCTCTTTCTTCTTCTGGCACGTCAACATTTTAACAGTATTATTAGTCTCAGAAGGGTAAATGATTTTCAACAGAGTTACAAACAGCTGAGTAATGGATCAGCGATCGTGTCTGGAATTTTTTAAACCTGTCACATATTTCATTTCACTGTGTCTTAATAACCCAGACATAAAAACAAACACACAGGAATGAGCGGAGTGTCAAATAAAACACCAACTCTTCACCACATGGTAAATATTTAATGACTCAGTCTCCAAAACCGCTGCAGCAAAAATCAAAGGTATGAATCTGAATCCCCCCCGAAACGAGGCCTGTACAGTATCCAGAGTTACACACACACCTTCACGTTGTCTCAACCTGCAAACAGACCTCAGGTCAGCTCACAAACACACAAATCAATATTTGGAAGACTTACAGTGTGAGAAGAAAAGAAGGAGTTTAACATCCTGCGTGTTGTCTGGGTTCCAGTTTCTGTCAGTTCTTCAGAAGGAAAGACTCACATGAACCGTGTCATGTTCTACATGTTACCACATGGAGGGAGTTCACAATAAATTAAATAACTGCTCGTTAATAAGAAGTGCACTGATACAGGGTTTATACATGAAAACTGTCGAAAATAATTACTGACGTCTATTTTAAACATGGCTGAGTTCTGAAGGCGTCCCAGACCAGACACAGACCTCACAGGTGGGCAAAGACTTCCAGGACCTGGTTCCTTCATCAAGCAGCTGAGCAGAGCGCTGCTCATGACATCATCACTCAGTCTCCTTGTTCACAGGGATGATGTGGTGCAGGACGTGATGCTGGATTTGTTTGTATCAGAGATCCAGATGTTCCTCTGAGTTTTGAGTCTGTTGTTAATCACAGCAGGAGGACTGATGTTTGGTAAAGCTGTCTGGTTTTTCTTCTTGTGAAAGTTGATCACAGTTGTAATGCACTCACACCATTTCACTTTGTCAAACTTTTTTTTAAATTAAAAACACATGGCTGCTCTGGATTATTTAATCTGATAATGCTTTTATTTTGATAGTGACTGGTGGTGGCAAGTACCTTGACAACACTTGTATTCTTGCATCTGAAACAGGCTGAAATTCGGTTTTAAGGCCCAACAAATGAAAAAGCTGCAGTGTTTGATCACATTTGGTGCCTGTGGGGGAACAATATTACAAATAATGTAATAAATTCATAAAATGCATAAAACCTGAACACGGTTTTGAGGGAAACTGCTGTCCTGTATTTGCTTTTAAAATCAAATAACATCATTTTGGGTGAAAGAAAATATTTTTTTATATTTGTGCGCTACAACGTGAGCTTTATACATCACATAGTTTGGCTGAAGAAGTTTGATACCAGTTCTCATCAGAGATTACAGTGAAAAACATCCCCAAAAAGGTTGCGGTTGGTCCGAGCGTTACGGACCTGGAGAGCTCACCTACAGTACGGAGGATTAATACAAAGCAAAAGAGCAAAATAAGAGTAATAAATAAAACTGAGAGAGCAATCAGTCCTTCAGATCTTCACTCCATCAGCAGTTTGTTTTCCCAGATCAAAAGTCAGAATTGTCAAAGTTCTCTGCAACTTGTGGATTCAAATGTTCTAACTATTGTAAAGCATAAAAAGCTGCCAAAGTTCGTACAAGTAGTTTTTTACTCATAATATCTCTTCATGTCCATAATTTGTAGAACTTTAAGCGATCTTCTTGATTGGCTGATAAGCCTTCTGCACATAAATTCACTTCAGATTTTGGTTTTTAACTGTAAACTGATTTTTTTCTGATGTCCATCGCAGCATCAGGAGACGTGTGGACCAGGATTTTTCTGCATGTCCCAGATCAGTCTGGGTCAAATCAACGTACCCGTCTAAGCTCCGCTGCTTTTATCAATGTTGTTCCTAAAAAGAAAACATGATATTAATAATAACATGAGTATAATGATGATTTAAAGAGGACCGAATGGAAGAAATACCAACATCTGGAGTGTCGCCTGACCCCCGGTGATGAATTCCATTGGCTGAATTTGCACCGAGCACCTGAAAAACAGAAAAACAGGTTGATTTTTACGTGACTTGATTTATATCATATTTATGTGACGTTGTATGAAACAACTGAGAACAGCTGATTAAAGCAGCTTTAACACTGCTCAGGATGTGTTTTATAATTCAGTAAAGGTGAAAGAAGCGTGTCTTTGTCAGCTGAGGACACAGAAACGCTGATGTAACCATTCTGTGCCAGTAGGTGGCGACAATGTGAAAATTAACAGAACAACAGCTGGATTGTGTTTCATTTGATTCAACGTGAAGGTTTGTTTAATAAAATATTAACTTCAGAGTGTAAACTAAAATACATGTAACTGCCTGGAGGAACACTGGTACTAGTTATGTTTATGTATTTAATATAAACCTGTTTGTTATTATTACTGATATTATGATTCCAGACTTGCATTACTTTTATTTTTGGTCATCTAAATATAAACTCTCAGCTGCTGGTGGTATAATTATTAAATTATATTATTATTATTTATTTTTGTTATAATTATTTGTACTAAAATCTTATGTCCAGACAATAATCAATACGTTTCTGAAAATCTTATTTCATTTATTTTCTGATTTTTTTTGGTTGTTCCTGTTTTTATTTATTTGTTTTCGTATTGTTTGTTGTTTCTGTTGTCTAAACTCTGGACTGTATATAGTATTACAAAACAAAATACTAATACTATGATTTCGTGTACTTTCTCAGATCAAACAGCTTATTACAGTACTTCTGCTGATATACTGAACAGTTTGAGAGTTTTAATGAAGTGAGTTTCATTCTCTCTGACTTCGTCCGTACGACCACATGCAGAGCTGCTGACGCTGCAGGTTCTCAGGCTCCAGCTGTTTGGAATAAAAAACCTTTGAAATGTGTTTTAACTGAAGGAGAATCTGATTTTATCCTGCTGAACCTTCAGCGTAACTCCTCACTCTGTCATATCTTTGTTTCTTCAGCTTTTATATCCTCCAAGAATAATATGTGATTCCCTCAGAAAGGAGCTTCTTTAGAAGGTTTTACCTGGCTCTTGTCTGGATGTCGACGCATGGCCTGTACGAGCTGATCCACCTGCTGGTTGTGCTCCAAGGCGTTCCTCAGGGCGTCCTCCGTACTGAGCAGCCGCTGGCGCAGGCGGTTCACCTCTGAGTCCAGAGCCGAGGGGTCCAGCATGGAGTACCGCCGGTGATCAGGTGAGGATCGCTCCCGGCCCTGAAGAACAAACACACCAAAAAGAGCTCAGGAATAAAATCTACATATAAACAACATGTTGGTTATAAACGGAGGGAAAAACAAACATTTAATACACTAACTCCTCCCTCACAGAGTCTCTTATTTATTAGACAGATAAAATCAGTGTTTATGTATGTTAATGTTAATATGTTGATGAATTTAGATGAGAAAAGCTTCTGAATTCTGATCCAACTGTTCTTTGTTCTGACCAGTAGAAGCAGTTTCTCTCGCAGGGTTTGGATGTCGTCCTGAAGCTTCTGCTCTTTGACCTTCCACTCAGCTTTGTGCACCTCCCGGTTCAGATCCTTCTCCATGTCCCGGGAGTGACGATGTGATTCCAGGAGTAACACTCTCAGTTCATTCAGACTCCTGAAGCACAAAAACACAGAAGAATCAAAAAGTTTTATCTAATCTCACTTCCTCTTGGCTGCTGGGATTTTTTGGAGAATCAACATTCTTCTGTTATCAAAGAATCCAGATATTATTTTCCTTGTAGGATGTTGTTATCCACGCTGGACCTCACAGCTCAGGACTGCTGAACCGCGTGCTGGTGAAGGTTCTCAGTCATTTTCATTTAAGCCAGAGAAGAAGAGCGATTTATATTTTCAATATTTAAAAGCATCTTGTTTGTATTTTCTCCACACAGTAGTTTTTAGTTTGAGTACAAGATTACGGAACAAGAACATTCAAGTCTTTATCATTACTAAAGCAGTGTGTGTGTGTGTGTGTGTGTCTGCTGTAAAAACACCACCAAGTTCCTGCTACTCTCTTTCTATCCATGTTACTGTCTATAAGATGCATCTTCTTTATAAGAAAACACTTTTAAAGTGGATGGACTGACTCAGGACTTGTTTGTAACCTACATTAAATACAATAAAATCAATAAAGTGTCTGTTGCTTTCAAGTAAGTGTCCATTATCAAACTGATGATAAAACTCTTTTTTCTTCACGTCCCATCTGTATGTGGTAGAATATCATCTTTCACTTGGGTGATCCAGGGAGTGCTGGGGCAGATTGTAAAATCAATAAAGCTATTACCTTTCTTTCTTCAGCAGCTCCTGGCTGATGCTGACCAGCTGCCCTGAAGCATCATGGGACTTCTTGGTCATGGATTCCAACTCGGCCTCCACACGCATCTTTTCCTTGGCGATGGCTTCGACTTTCTTTTCTCCAGAGCGAACTTTACCTTCCAGAGCTGATGCAAGGAAAGAGATAGTGACTGCTTGTCCTCAACACATCAAAAAATAATGTTTTATAGTTATTTTACAAACAAAATTATATGAAAATTAAAAAATACATTTATAATAAGTTAATAAGTGATTTAAAGAGAATGATGTCTCAAAAAGATGCACCAGTGACTGAAATCAGATGATTTTCAGCTTGACCTCTAGCTTACAAATCCAGCGCTTAAAAGTACTATTTTTTCCCAGGTCTGTGAATGCACCATATTTATATCATATATATAGACTGTTTTTTTTTTAAATCTGCTTTAATTTGTTCAGATTAAAGAGTCCTTATAGTGTTTGTGTACAGTTATATTCTATTCTATATATTTTGGAAAGACGACAGAAATATTTAGACCCTCCAAATGATGAAATGTGCACAAAACATACATGTGTCAGAGTTTCAAACTTTTTCAGGAGGAACAAAGAAGTATTTTCATTGTGGGGAGACCTGTTAGCTTGTTTCTCCTGCTGCTGACTCTGAAATAAGATTTCTCACATGTTGTATTTAGATAATATTATCTGAAGTCATCTTAAATCGATGCTCTCCTCAGACTTTCTGAGACCATAAAAAATTCAAATATATGCCTTACATGAAAAAGTCCCGTGAAACAGCAAATATTTATTTCTTTGAAATCAAATTGCATTTTTTTCTTAGTAATTATTGACGATCCAGTATTTGGAGTGTGTCAATGTGAATTACATCTTTTGATGTAACAGATTTGAAAAGAACATTCAGTGAAGGATCAAAGACAGTAGCAGTAAAGAAACGCAACGTATGATGAACTCAGCTTCACTGAAGAATGAAAAAAAAAAAAAAATCATGTGAAGCAGCGACAAAAATGCAGAAAAAGGAATCGTCTGGAAGGAAGGTTTCTATCACAGTAATGAAAAGTCTTAAATCTGTCACAAACCCAAATTACAACATTTTACTCAGATAAACGTGAAATTTAATTGTGAATAAATGTATTTAAAGTTATTTTTAGATAAAGATGAAGAAATCCAGACCTCAGAGCTTAATGTGGATGTTTTACCTCCAACCTGTGATTTCAGGACTTCAACCTGGGAGGTGAGCGTAGAAACTTCTTTTTCTCTTTTCAACAACTTCTCCATCGTTTCTAAACACAAAACAACAAGATTCTTTAAAGAAACTTTCCTCTTCCTGGTGTCACATCTTTAACTTGTTTGTGTGATTAAATTAGACGGACACAGATACCTTCGATGTTCTGTTTCAGCTTCCTCTTCTCATCCGAAATTTCGTTATCTTCTATCATCTGAAATAAAGAGCGTTGTAAAGATGTAAATGAAACAGATCAGGTGAGTGCAGGATGATCTGTGAGGCGTCTCCTTCCACGCTTCTCCTCAGCTGCTTACATTTGCATCATGAGATGTGTAGCGGTCTGCCTGGATGGCCTGGAGCTGGTTGGCTGTCACCCTCAGCTTCTCCTCCAGTTTCTGAATCTCCTCCCGGCTCTCGGCCTGAGCCTTCTGCAGAGCCTGGTAATCTGTCATCTTCTTCTCTGACAGCTCCAGTCGGCCTCGCAGCTCTGCTGTGGTTTTATCCTGATCTACCTGGAGCTTCTCCATCTCCACCAGCCTCATCTCGGCCTTCTGCAGCTTCTCTGAGGCCTCCACTAGGGCAGCCTTGCCGCTCTGGGCCTCCACCTCGGACCACATCTGGCTGCCCTCAGCCAGCTGCTCTTTGGCTTCCTGAAGACGAGTGCTCAGATCCTCACGCTCCTTGATCAGAATGGCAGCTTCGATCTTGTGTTTGGCTTTGAGGTTCTCCACCTCCAGCTGGTGCTCCATCTTCAGGCTCTCCAGCGAGGTCCTCAGTTCTTGAGCATCCTGCTCTGGGCCTTTTGGAGCAGCTTGATCTCTATTCAAGGATGCTTTCAGTTCTTCTAACGATCGCTGATGGTCACTTACTAACGTGTCAAATTTAGCCTGTAAACAAAAGTCATTTTCTCATGATCTCCTTTATATAAACACTATCTATGTTTCATCTCTTTCATATCTAAAATCACAAAGTGCTTCACAGAAACAATAAAAAAGATTAAATACCGAGAGAAAAAACCTCAAATGTTCCCAGAATAAAAGCTTTGGATGATGTTTTAACTTCCTGTGTTGTGCTCTCAGCTGATCTGAGCTCTGTCACACATTCACTGGGTCTGTATTGGGGGTGTTGAGGGGGGGTTCAGTGTTTAGTGGTAATAATTGTATTTTTCATCATGTGGTTCAGTGTCTCATATTTTAACACATCCCAGTTTTCAGTGAACGACACATGAATACATTTTAAATGAGTGTTTAAATCTATTTAAATCGAACCAAATCTGATGTGTAAACATACATGTATGTGTCTGTTACACGCCAGTGAGATCACCTCCCTGTCCACAGGTGAGTCATACCTTCCATGAGTCCATCATTTCCACATTTTCCTTGGTGGCCTGCTGAACCTTCTGCTTCATCTCACTGATCTCCAGGTTCTGTTTATCTACAACCGCCCTCAGCGAGTCGATTTCCTGCTGGCTCGCCGCTAACGCACTCTCATACTTCTCTTTGAGCTCGCTGCTCTCTTTGTGATGCTCACGGCCCGCTGACAGCAGCTGCTCACGCAGGAGGAGGGTCTCCGGTTGGGCGTCGGTCCCCGGGACGTTGGCGCTGTCGCCGGTTGACTGCGAGCTGGTGTCTGCTCTTCTGAGCAGAGCCTGAAGGTCCTCGATCTCAGATCTTCTGAGGGAGAGCTCCTTCTCCAGCTGCATGATGCGACTCTGCTCTTCCACTGTGGTTTGCTGAGAAGAGAGAAAAACAACATCCGTCACTGTTTATCAAGGTTCTTCCATCAGCTGTTAATGCAGAAATGCCAGATGTTTAGAAAATAGATCGTTCAAACTGAAACAGCTGGAAAACTGAAGGCATTACAAGCCGACACGGTACAAGCAGAGGTCTGGAAAAGGAAACGTCTGAGTGAAACTGCAGGAGCTCCGTACAGAGACTGGAAACAGTAAAATGCATTCCAATAAACATCTACAATCAGTCAACTGCACTGAGTGTGTAGACAGAAACTAAATGTTTGGCTCCTTCAGACGTCTACCATGATACAATGACTCTAAGATTCAACTTCAGGTTCTTCTTTTCCTTTGTGTCCTGCTGGATCTGGTACATCTTCTGTCTCCTTCAGATGAAAACTAACAATTTTTTGGGCTAAAATCTTCCAAAATCTTGTTAAAGTTCAGTTTTATTTTGGCCCGTGATCTGCAGTTCTGGCATCCACCGTGAAACCGGAATATAAAAACCCAGAGAGTTTCTGTCAGGAACCAGCAGCTAACAGCTGGATATAGAAGAGTTTTCTTAACAAATGCAGATTTTAAGAAAAGCACAAATCAGCTGGATGATCGGTAAAACAACCACGATTTAATCAAAAATTAAGATTTTCCTGAAAATAAAAGGAACCGTTATAAATTTTGGCCACATGAGGGCAGCAAAACAGCAATTTAAAGGTTTTAATATGAAGTCCAGAATAAAACAACATGCCACAAAATAAACAGAAACATTTCAGAATAAAATGAATACAAAATAATTTCATTAAGTTTCATTTTCTGAAAAAAATTGTTTTTCTTTTGCACAGTTATGATTTTATTTCTTTGTATTATATTTGCTGTTGTGTTTGATGGGATGTTGGTATATTAAACATCTATAAGCCAGAGTTTTAAACTCAAGGCAAACAGATTTTGAAGTCTCATGAGGAATCCTCCATCTCTGATGAGAAATACGTTTGCTGGCGTTGCCTCTGTTCTGCTCGTCACAAAGATTATTAGTCTGGAAACGTAAACAATGAGCCAGAAACCCTCAACAATCTGCACCTCTTATGATCCAGGTTATTATTTTCTGTAGCTTAATCCCTCTGAGCAACAATGTACACAGTAATATTTCATCTCTTGTTAATATGAAAGCTGATTAAATCAGCTTTAAATCTTCTAAAGGACTTTCATCAAATCCTGCTGAGGAATGCAGCGAACGCCTCTTTTCTGACAGCATCACGGCGCTGAAGATGAACCATCATCAGGTTAAAAGACGGCTGGTAGGAATAAAGTCATTGTATCATTTCTTTTCACAATAATTCAAAACAAGGAGCCAAACGATCAATATGTCCAAACATGAGTGCAGCTCAGTGTAAAGACGTGGAGGATGAGAGGAGAGCAAAGCAGCCAAGCAAAAGTAAAGCAGCCGACAACAAACAGCATCAAAGTGTCAGCCCACACACACAAACACACACACACTGGTATCCAGTCACAATAAGAGAGTTCTGCTGCACAGCGATCAGCTGTTCGTTTGAATCGTGTGAAGAGCTGATTCCTATCAGACACGTTGTCTGAACTGCAGATTACAGGAGTAAAAACAGAAGAGCGTTAACGTTCCATCAGCTCAGCAGCAGATCAAAGCCAGAACAAGATGACATCTTTTTGTTCACCTTGGTTCTCTTTCCCAACCTCACCGACACAGCAACATGTCTGCAGCTTCCCTGTTGACAGAAGCAGGAATCCAGCGTTTCAAAGTGTTTTTGTTACCTTTGAAGTCTAAAAACTTTACACAGTGATATCGTGTTTTATTATTGATGAGACCTTCACTGTGATGTGCCGCGCAGCTTCTCAAGCCAGGGCCAAGAACATCCTGACAACTACACGCACATCCTACAAACCTTTCACCCATCAGTTACTACGTGTCTGAGTAAAGGTCCGTGTGAAGCTGTGGGAAGTTTGTGAAATGTTTTAGATTCCTACCCGAGAATCCGACTAACCTGAACTTTTAATATGAAACAAATACGTGTTTTAACGTAGAATCTTTACTGCAGATGTCGATCCAGATGTTTGTTTTTATTATTCTTGCCTCTTATACTTCCATTAAAGGACTTGTGTAGTTTAGATGAAGGTTTTGAACACTTGCACATATTTTTGGATGTATTTAAAGACAGACATCACATGACTTTAACCAGAGCAGCTGAATGTCTGATGGCGAAGCAGAACCACGCAGGACAGAGAGCGCAGGCACATGCTTTTTACCCGTCGCCTCTCTAATTCTTTCTGCAGCGCCTCTGCTCTCGACTTTTCGAGGAGCAGGCTCTGTTCGAGCTGACGAACGTGAGCGTGTCCCAATTTGGTCTGAGTCTACGGAAAGAGACAAAGACAGAGAGAGAAAAGAAAGACAGAGAAGGATGAAAGGAAAAGAGACTGATACAGATCAGAGAGGACTGAGAAACCAAAAGAACAGGTAACAAAGTGCAGCTCTGCTTCTGAGAGACAGTTTGAAGGTAGATTTCACTCTCAGAACAGACTCTGATTCCCTCATGATGAATACAGGAAACACAATGTTTAAAACATCTTCAGATCTCAGAACTTCAGCCTTGTGTCCAGAGTTTAACCCCGCCTCTCGCCCAATGACAGCTAAGTAACTGCTTTTGTATCTGAGCCTGATTTGCATCATTTTTTCGGGGCCATTTTGCTCAACTGTGGCCCAAAATGATTCAAACTAATTTTAAGAAGCACATAATTCCATTTGGTGACATTTCATATCGTGACTTTAAACATCTCGACACTTCTAAGCAGAACATCATCCAGACTGATGAAGTGTTTCTTCTACAAGAAGCTGTTTCACCTGTACATGTGAAGTGAGCTCTGTCACATGTGGAACAAAACTAACTTTTTATTTATTGTTGCTAATAAAAGATAAACATCTCCTCCAGGTGTTTGAACGTTCAGTGTTTATCTTTTTATTACAGCAGACGACCTTCTGATTGTGTTGTTAGTCTATTAACTCCATGTAAACGCTGTTGGAATGTAATGAGAGATTAAATCAGAGTGAATATCACAGCCGTTTCTTTTTTAAATGTATCTCTAAATGAGGCTTTGATGGATTTAACATTTACTCAGTTTGATCTTCAACCTTCAACAGAAGCTGCTTTGATTGAGCTTTTATCTCAGGGTCCAGATGGAGCCTCTGATTTCAGATCAGAGTTGTTTGTTTGTGTAAATCTCTCTTAATCAAGAGGAAAACAGGGAACAGAGTTCAACAGGTGGAGAAATCATCAGTCAGTCACCTGTTTGTTAAAACTTCTTTAAAATGAGTCATTTTTTTATTTTTATTTCATCTGGTTTGCAGACAAGTTGCGTCATCAGCCCTTCCTTCCTTTTTGTTTTGATCTCCACGCTGATGAAAACCTAACTGATATCTGAAACATGGATCTATATTATTAAAGAACATTATATAATAAATACTGATAAATACCTCCAGGTCTCCTTTAGTGATTGACTCTTCTTCTACTCTGAACTGGAGGTCCTCCACTTTCCTGTAAAAACATCATGTGAAATGTTGATTATTATCAGGGAGCTTGAAGCAGGTGAGAGCTGATTGGGGATGTGATCATGTCAACAGGAACTCTGGCTGAAGAACAGAAAAGACAAGAACTGGCAGATATTTAATAAGCTGCCTGCAGTCGACTCCTCGATCATTTTTACTTTTGTTTTATTCAGAAACTGAACAGCAGACTGTTTTCCAAAAGGGTGTCTTCTACTTAACATGTTCTATTAACATGTTCTATTAACATGTTCTATCTAACTCAACAGTCAGAATTTCAGAGGACATGAACACATAAACTAAAACTCTCTGAGAGACAGAATTCCAACAGAGGAAGTCTAAAGTTTCCCACCATGTCCTATAAACCTAACCCCTAACCCTAAAAAGGGGAGTCCCCCTCATGGGGACCAGGCTTCGGTCCCCACAAGAACCCTCGGACCCCAGAAAGATAGTAAAAGTCAGGAAACGGGTCCCCAGGAGTTCAGAAATACAAACCCACACACACACACACACACACACACACACACACACACACACACACACACACACACACACAGTTGTGCCTTTCGGAGGCAGAAACAGAACTGCTCATTGTGTAACACAGAAAGCACATAAGGTCTGAGTGACATCACCTCTTCTCCTCTTCGAGCTGATTGGCCAGTTCCAGTTTATCTTTCTGTGTGTTTGCCAGCATAACTTTGACCTGCTGGAGTGCTCTCTCGTTGTCTGTGACATACTGTGGACAGAAAGAAGACATCAGATTGCTGCATGCTGACACAAACGTGAGTGTTTATTGTATCTGGTGTTTGCTGCCCTCTGATTGGCTGTCACTGTCTTACAGACACCTTGGACCTTCTTTTTACCTGCATGTGCTGTGCTTTGAGGACGCTCAGCTCTTTCTCCACTTCGCAGATGTGGCTGGTTGCCTTGGCAACCTCGGCTCGCTCCAGGTCCCTCTCGGCCAACAGCTGCTCGATGTGCTGCTGCTTCTCCTTCAGAGCTTCCTGGAGCGCTGTGGTGCCTGAGATCTTACGGGCGTAGCGGGAGGAGGTCTCCGTCAGCTTAAAGCAAGAAAGAATATCAAAAATGAATACAACAAAGGGAATGAATGAACACAGTGTTGCAGCAACTCATCAGATCAGTTCAGAATTTTACAGCCAAACAGAATAAAATAACTGGATGTAATAAAAAATAATCCAACTTTGAAAGAAGTTTAGAAAAAGAATCAGGATCCTTTAATAGGTTTTAAGGAAGTTAGTTTGTTTGGAAGCCGCATGTAAAAGACTGAGTCCTGAATTTTAACAGTGCAATACTGATTTTATCCACTAGAGTGCGATCTTTGAAAAGGCTGGTAGCCAAACCTTCAAGATTTAGGCCTTTTTTAAAAATTCTGTAGCTTTTATTGAAGCAGAGTAAAGTGAACTGAGATGCCTTCAATAAAAAATTATCTTAAGACGTTATATGTGCTCATTTCTAAGACTGTGCATTTCTCATGTTGGTGATAGAAAGTAAAAAGACAAAAAAACGTAACAAAAACCAACAACTATTTTAAGAATAACATTAAAACGCTAAATAAAAAGTTACTACAGATCAATGAGCAATTTAGTATCTGCTGCAAAGACTGAAAATCCAACAGGCCAAACATCTCAGTGCATCTACAGTGTAATCAGCCAGAGAATTCACAAAGGTTGCTTTCAGTGCTGTCCGACGCTGCTGCCAACAATTAGGGAAAGTAGAAGGGAGTGTTCTCCCGTTCGAGCTCTGGCTTGTAACCAGAAGCTAAAATCAATGCGAGATACCCTCATGTCCCATCTACTTTAGTTTGCTGCCAAGCATCGCTGAGGATCTCAGTCTTAAAGACACAGAGGGTTTAAAACAAAATGACTTCTGAGATCTGCAGAGTCGTTACGTCGGAACATGAGTGAGTCATAGTCTCACACTGCAACAGATTCACTGAGTCCTGCTCTGAGTTTGTAGAAAACATCCTAACCAAAGCCTTAGTTGAGTGTTTTAAACTGGTATTATACAATCTGATGGTATATTATGGTATGGTATGATTCTTATAGTACTCACTTCAAATAAATTATTTTAGGATATATTATTTGCTTTTTTGCAAACAGATGAGTGGATCTCCAACCCTCTCATGTCTGGACATTAAATATTGCTCTTTAACAGCAATAATAATATTTCTTAGTGTAAAAAAAAAAAGCTAATGGCGAGTTTTCATGTTGCGTCTTGCTGGTTTGACGACAACAGGACTGGCCTTACAGACATGAGAGAAGTGATCTGCTGTTTTAACTCTGCAAGAAAGCAAACAAACAGAACGCCAACAGTTCCTTTACACTGCTCATCACACTCTGTCTGAAGCACATAGCAGCCGTCTTACCAGTCCAGCTCGGCTCGGCCGTCCGCCCACAGAGGACGCCACCGAGCTGACTGAACTGATGGAGGAGCTGCTAGGGCTGTGGGCCAGAGACGAGACCCCCATGGCCACCCGCTTGCTCTTCTTGGCCTTGGCGGGGCTGGTGGAGGGAAAACCGATGCGGATGACCTTGTGGACGGGAGCGAACAGACCAAACTTTGGAAGACACTGGAAGTATCTGCAGGAGAAAGAAGATAAATTTGTTTCAGATCATCCAAACGTGTTTTACTGCTGATGCAACATCTCAAATAATTAAAATAATCTGTAAAACAAGAAGATAAAGGTTGAGATCTGCACAAGCAAAATTATGTTGTCATTGTGAATGAACACTGATTAAGGCTTCAGTTTCAGGTCTAACAACACGTTAATAACATGTTAGCATGCTACAGTTGCACTATAATGACCAGCAGGTTGTATGAGAGAATAAACTATTTCTCACTTCAACATTAGATTATTTACTGCTTCAGTAATTCGTGTCCATTCTGCTCCGACTCCTTTTCTTTGTAAATTAGGTTTAAAACCTGTTAAACTTAAACTATTTCATTAGTGTGAAGCATGAAGAAAAGTTTCCTAAATTTGTATTTTTTTAATTTCTCCAAATAAAGTAAAGCAGAAAGAAATCTGCCTTATATTTGATCATTTTGGTCAGTGTTTCATTTCTTTGACATAGAAGACAAAAGGAACGGACACAGGGTTAAATTAAATGTCTATCTAATCTAAGACGTCCTGAAAATCCTCCATGGAACTAATATGAAGTGTGACAAACAAGTGGCGCAGACCAGATCTCGGGTCAGTCGGTATCATTTCAAGGACTACTTGATGAGAGAACAAAGCTCTGAGCGGATGGATTGACATCCTTCCTGGTAATTTCCTTTTAGGGGAAATGAGCGAAGGCATTTGCAGAGTGTATATAATCTGTGTGCTGTAAGTATGAGTGGTAGCACATGCCTTGTACCAGCGACGGCACCATCGTTCTTCCCCAGAGGCTCATCCAGCTCGACCCCGCACCATTCACCCTTAGCAAAGTCTGTTTCTCCCATATAACGGATCACTCCCATCTTAGAGCCTCCGACCTGCAAATGAAGAAAAATCAGATGTTATATTTGCAGCATTAGTGTTAATATGAGAGTGAAAACGTCCCGAATAACTAAAATATTCATTAGAATTTGTAAAAAATCCTTTTTGAAAAGATATTCCATCATTTTTTACACCGTCTTTTACAATCGTATACAAATGCAGAATAAACAAGACACATTTATTGGCCATATACATCACAAAAATAATCTTTTGTTTTCTAATTGTACAAAATTTGGTTAGTTGTACAAAGACTTTTTAATGAACTGGTCACTTTGATAGATGGTGATGATGCCACATGTACAGAACCCTGAATCATACAGTCAGTAGATACGGTCCTTTCACACATGTAAACCAGCGACTTGTCACTGATCCAACTTTCCTGCCCCCCCCCGCCCTCTGAAAAAAGAAGCTGCTCTAAAAAATGGTTTCCTGTTAGGACGACAGCTTAAAACCTTACAGACCCTGTGAAAAGTTGTCTAAAACAGCTGCTGAATGTCTCACACACATGCTGACCACATGTATGACATAAAACCTCCCCAAAACATGCACAGACATTCCATTTCCTCCACACTGCAAAAAACAGCAAACATAAGAAGAAGACACATCAGTGACACTTCAAATCACTGATCTGAACAAAGATCAATGTGATCCAACGTGATTCTTCCTCTATTCTAACCACTTCTTAAAAATACAAACCATTTACTGTCTTTAAACAACCACCCCAAATGGAAATCGACATATGTTCCTTAAGAACTTCCTTTTTTGTGAAGATGTTTGTTCAAAACAAGCTAAAATCACAATGTGCTGAGTCACTTTTTACAATTCAGCTGTTAAATGAATGTTTGGAGTTTTGAGCTCACGTCCATCTGTGAAACCAGCGCGCTGACGTGCCAAGTCGCTGGTTTGTCACCAGACATTAGTCTGAGATGGATGCTGTCAGTGAGGCTGTGTGATGTCTCAGTGACTCAGTGTTAAACCACCAACAGCACATTGTTGGTCTGCATGCGACTAACCACCAGCTCTCAACAACAAATCCTCCAATACTGATGTTTACCTCGTTTATGTCGAGAAAACTGACCAAGAAAACAAGAGTGAATCATGCTACAGAGCCAAAGAACCGCCCACTTTAGTTTGTCCCTCTCCTGCCACCATCATACAGCGTAATTCAATACCAAAAGGGAAAGATGGTCCTCACTTAGTGTCCACAGTTTGTAATCTGAGTTTGTGCTAATTTCACAAAATATTGAGGACAGGGTTTCAGAGGAGGCTGAGACAATCGGATAGCAGCACATCCGAGCCACCGCAATGAGATTGATTACACAGGACAAGCTTAGCAGAAAGATGGATTCACTGATCAATGTGTCAGCAGTGGTTGCTCTCTTTCTTAAGTGCTGAAAGTAATCCAGTGTGATTTATAATACTGAGCAGCGTGGAGGCTTGTGGGGCTCCCTGTTTCTTGATGCACATGGTCTGATGTAACCGTACCCAGTAAATGGAAAACAACGTGACCCGAGGTCAATATACCAGAGCAGGAAACAGCAGAAATACTAACAGGAATGCATCAGATGATAGATGAGAATCCTCATCTGAACAATCTGACCAGCTCTGTGCAACAAGGTTAAAGTCAGAAAAGCTGAAGGTGAAGAAGAAACAGAACGATCAAAATAAAGACGTTCTACAGCTGGAGTTCACGTATCACCATGTAAACTACCAGCCTTCATTTATACTCACTTATCATGTAAAACAGAGTATTAAAATATGAATGTTTCAACTTTGAGCCAAATTATTAGTACAGGAAACTGATTCATTCTCATGTTTGGAGTTGTGACGAGAACTGGATGGTTTTGAGCTCGTACAGCTGACTGGACATCAGTCCAGTCAGTGAATGGATCATAGTTAAGTGTTAGAATATAAGAAGGTTTCATCGGACAGATAAAATGTTATTTCAACCTGAAAACGTTTCAGCAGCGGTCTGATTCTTCCATCAGTTTACATCTGATGCAGCTGATGAAGCAGCTGAAAGGATCCTGAAGAACTGATTTAATGATGTAATGAAACTTTTCTGCTCTTAGTTTTTCAAAATGCAAAACTTTATATGTGTTTATCTTTATAAACAACTTACCAAAACTCGATCTCCAACTCGTAGATCTTTGTCTCCCCCCTTTTTAACCGACCCACTGTCAGACATGTTGGACCCCGACTCGTTTCCTGTTTTCACTGTGCTGTTGAGGAGTCCCTCTCTGAGTGGCACCACCACCCTCTGGCCGGAGGGGGCTCCACCCTGCTGACTCTGGTTCTGGGTTGAATCGGTGGAGTGGCTGTCGCTCCCCTCGCCCACCGGCTGTCGGGTGAGCTTTGAGGGTCGCGTGAAAATGCCCTGGAGGGGCTGGCACTCAAAGTAGCGCACCCCACCCACTGACCCATCATTCTTGCCAACTAGGTCATTCAGTATGACGCCTGCCCACTGTCCTGGAGCAAACTGGGTCTCCCCTAGGTAGGCGATAACTCCAGGTTTGACGCCGTTGACCCAGACTTGTTCACCAACAGTGTAGTCCCCTAGAACATCATCGCCTTCCTCGGAGATCTTGGAGGGTGTGATGGGCTTCAGAGGAGTGCCTGGTAACAAAAAGGAGACATCTGGAGTTACCTTCCATGTTAAAGGGCAGCTCATGTTCATATACTTTATACTGTAAAGACAAAGAGTTCCCTCTGAATTAAAACTCTTTCATTTACATCTGAAGTCACAAATATCACTGTGAGGCAGTGTTACCTCCCCCCACCTTTAACTGTGTCATGCCTGCAGAAAAAATGCATGTGTGGCAACATTCAGTGCAGTTCATGCAAGATTAGGCGATACTCTAATTCCTTCTGAAAAGTGGGTCAGATAGACGGTATCTGTGACGTGCAAGTCATTAACCTCGCCATGCTGCCCAAGATATCGCCAGTTTGACACATAAATCAGCCACATTTCAGTTTTTTTCCACAGCAGTCTGTCAGGGAACCATTAGCATGTGGTCTGGTGCACCGCGTTGCCAATCAGCGTGTGAGCAGGCCGGTCTCCCCGACACCTCCAGACAAGGCTGGGGATTCTGGGCAATTGTTGTGCTTAATGTCATTTATGCCCCAGTTCCTTCCATATGCTGTTTGTGAGATACAAATTCCACTGTATTAAATATTAACTGGGACTGAATGTGACAATTCAGAGGAAATGTTTGTTTTATAAATACCAATCAGTCATTTTGTCTGAATCAGAGAAATGTGTTTTTATTAAGCATCACACCAGACAAACCCGTCCTACAAACACTGAAGCACTGAAGCACTCGGGTCCTTCATCAGTCAATAAACTGTCAAAATAAAAGCCTTTCAGGACAAGTTACTCTGAGTTGGAGCCATTAAACAGATTGTTTCTGCAGCTGGAAGGAAAGCAGGGCGGGGCAGTTCATCATGAGCACCAGACTCTTTCTGTTAAGTTCAATATCACAAATAAGATGGAAAAATAAAATCTGGTATTAAATGTATTTCTTGAGCTCAAAAAAAAGGTAATTTACAATTAAATCTGCTGTAAATGTGGCTCACCTGTTGTAAAGTACAGCTTTGATTAGATGTTTTAATTAAAGCTGTTCTGACAGCAGCAGTCGTTCGATAACAGAGTGAGTTTCCAGCAAAGATCCAACCCACACAAACAGCTAGGTTATTACAAAAACAAGCCAGTCAGTAAACAGCCTCCAGTTCACTTTAATAAAAGCATTCACATCTTAAAAGTCACATCTAAGAATATCCATGTTTGCTTTCTTAAGTCGCCACCAGCTCCGAAACACAAACACAAACCCTGGTATCATTAAAAACATTACTTTGTAAAGTTGATTCATTTTTTACCTCCTAAATTATTTTTTATCTGATTCCAATAACTCAAATCTAACAGCAGTGAGGCTAACGTAAACAAACTGATTCTTTTTGAATGTTTCACTCAGACACAAACCATGAGACACGCCTAGTTTTAAAAACAACAATATTAACACAGATTTGGGAAGATAAAGTCAAAACACTGATGAACCTCCACACTTCCTCGTGTTCAACATTTTACTAGAACCTGTGTTGTAAAATCAAATTTTATTGATTCATTTGTGCAAAGTGATCAAAGAGATGAGCAGTTGCTGCTTGGCGAGGCGACATGCACTAAACAAAAAACATTTCCCATAATGCAACTTGACCCCAGAAGATAAGAGGAAGAGGAATTTTTGAAGTAATATATAAACATCAGTAAAACTTTAAGAAGTCAGGGATCATAAACGAGCCTCTCTTTATCTTTTTAATAAAAACTATATATATATATATATATATATATATAAAACAGATCTTCATCGTGATGCAGGTTCTTCCTAAACATCTGCTGCTGTTTCTGTGAACACGGGTCACTTTTGAAACAGCAGCAAAATACAATATGCACCTCCGGCGTTAACATGTTTGTTTTTCTACACTGATTGAAATGTATCCATCAAGACCTGGCGTGGCACTTAAAACCTGATCAAACCTCCTGATCTGTGTTTCTACGGCGACACAGCAGCAGGAGTAAAAAGATCCCCGGCAGGAGGAAGACTGGAAACACAGCTCTTACTTTCACCATTGTGTTTTGATCTCCTCCCACCACCATCTGAATCCCACTATTCATCAGCTCTGCACAATGGGACCTCCACAGCTTCCTCCCAGCCCTCCTCCCCCCTCCAATTACTCCCCTATCTCTCTCAGCTTTGGTCACACACACAGCCCTCTTTCTGTGGCCTATTTAACTCGGCTTCTTATGATCCTTTTCAATAATCATCACCTTAAATCTCTAACTTCTTTAGTTTATGTTTGACTGGGTGTGTTAGTCAGTAAGGGCTGATGCTGTGTCAGCTGAGCAGTGACAGATGGAGGTGTGTGTGTGTGTGTGGGGGGGGGTTGGTGTTGACTGAATAAGTGTGATGAATCACATTTAAGAGGTAAATTCAAATCAAAGCGTTTATTGGCAGCATCTGCATGAACTCCGTCCTAAAATATCTCTTGAATAGTTTTTCTGTAATTAGATTTAATGTTTTATAAGATTCCTGTTAAGTTCAAATGGATTCAGGGCTACACTGAAATGATTGTTTATTTATTATTATTAGAAGAACTACTGACTTTGTTGCTGTAAGAATTATTTTTGGGAATAGCTGAATCTCGTGGATTCACATGGTTTATGTTCAAAGAACGTGTGAAAGAAAAGAGAAACACAAAGACAACTGACTTTGTCTTCACTGTATTTTTTCATGTCAGATCGTGTGTGTTGAGATACACAATTGAAAGCTAATGATGTTAAAGAAATACAAAAAACTAGAAACTTAATACAACTACAAGTTGAGTTTCACGGTCTCGAGAGATGCAGCACAGCTTTCTCTGCTCCCTCCTTGGCTCAGGAAGCTGGACCAGGTCTTTAAATTTAGTAAACGTAAACCCGGCCAGCTTCCGACACAGAGGCCCCTCTGGCTGTCCCACCAGCTAAAACCAACAAACGGGGGGTTAAGATTCCGAGCACGAGGTCTGAGTGGAAGACCTGCAGCAGGAAACGGAGCTGCTTCAAACCAAACTCGAGTAATAAAGATAATTTAAGGGGTTTTAAGATTTATTAATGATTAATATGCAGACTGAGTCGTTCAAACGAACAACAGAACTCTGTTTATAACTTCTGTACGAGCTCTAAAAAATAAACAAGTAGCATTTTATCTTGAAGGATGAACTAAAAGAACACGTTTATTTACTACACACAAATCAGACCGGGATATTTTTCTACAACTGACAAAAATGTCAATTTCACTCCGTTCTTCAAGTTTCACTCTCACGAGAAGGAACCAGAAAAAAGGATCAAATTACATTGACTTACTTTCTCTAACTGCATGTGACAAATTCACATCGACATAAATTCCTCCAGTCAAAATGAAAATGGATAATTTGTGCATTAGATGAGCTTTTACCCCAAAAAAACTCACTAACAAATTGACAGTGAGATAATAAAGTAGCATTAAATCCTTCATTAATGCATGTTTTCTTTGGAGAATAAACAGGAAGTGAGCATGTTTATGAGTCTGTGTTTGGCAGAACCCGAGTGTTTAAAAGGAGTGAGTAGAATTTGGATGAGTGGCAGCGGTATGCAAACAGCTACCTGCAGTAACAGCTGATGAGCCCTGGGCAACAGGCTTCAGCCCTGCATTCGATATTAAAGGATTAGCTGTTGGAGCTGCTAATGGTCGCTCTCAGAATGGATTCAGACACACTTTGGACTCTTGTGGGTTTCACAGAGGGAGGCCCCCAAAATGACCTGAGGGCCAAACAAAAAACTTGGACGAGTTGAAAGAGTTGCTTGTTTATTCTCTCCCAACATGCTTTCAAGTAGCTCTAATAAACCAGAAGAAGAATGTGCTTCTCATGCTCAGATGGCTCAGATATTCACAGGATGTAAGAAACATGCTCAGCTGATGATGCAGCTTTTATTTTGATAGAACTTCTACCTTTTCTTGGAGGCAGATGTTTCTTTTTACACTTTAGAACTGGAACAGGGTGGAAACAAGAAGCACCGCTTTTAAAGTAAGAAAACATTTCCATGTATAATAATTACACGTTACTCAACCTGGACTCAGTCAAGTTGTTAGAACTCCAGAAGCTGTAACTTCCTGTCCTAATGGGATTCCACAATCAGCATGAACCCTGACACACTTGTAGCTGCTTTTGATTAAAAGCTTCACATGCACGCTGATGCTAATGAGAGACGAGAGTACTACAAGCCAAAGTAGGAGGGTTGTTCATCTGTCTGCTCGCATCAGCTGAGTGGAAGGCTGTAATTTACCAAACGAACATGTTTGTGGTGAGAACAGAGCTGTCGTGTGAGCTAAAATTGAATAAGATAAACAGTGTGGTTGCATTTAAGGTTGAGAACAGCTGTGATTACTTAGTGCAGACAGCGGGTGTCATTATATGTAACTGAACTTCAGCTGATGATTTATTCCACTGGTTCCAAACAATGTGTGTACTTCTTTCTTTCAGACTCGAGTTACGTGAATAAAATTAAAGGAATTCTACTTTATCCTGGTTCTTTAACTGGAAATAGTCGAAAAGGATGAAACAGCACTTTGGAAAAGTTTTTGCACCCTTACAAATTTAGTTTGTTTTTATTTTTAGTCACACCTGAATGTTTCAGATCAGGAAAAACATTTTAAATATCTGCTAGAGAATAACTGAGTATATACACAACTCAGTTATCAAATGATCATTTCTTTTATTAAAAGAAAAGCTAAACAAACCAGTCGGGCCCTGTGCAAAAAAGTAATTGTCCCCTCAACCTAGTAACTGGTTGTACTACCTTTAACAGCAACATGCAGCAAAGTTTTTGTGCTAACTGATGATGAGTCTTTCTCGTCCCTGTGGAGGAATTTGTCTGACTCTTTACAGATTTGTTACATGGAGGATTATCAGGATGAACATTCTGTTTTCTTATCAACAGCTGGGCTGAAGTTAAGTCTGAACTTTGAATAGGCCACTCCAAAACCTTTATTTCAGGTTTTTTAAGTCACCCAGAGGTGGACATGCAGATGTGATTTGGATCATTGTCCCGTGTTTATGAATCTAACTTTGGACCTGTTGATATCAAGACTTGGACTTGTTGTTTCTGTTTAGAGACTTGAAGGCTCTTTTGTTTGAAATGGCACAACATAAAAAAACTGAACTGAATATTCTTTCTGTCCAGTTTCTCTTTCTTCATGTTGGATCATGAACTCTGACATTAGCTGAGGCGAGTGAAGCCTGCAGGGCTTTAGATGTTCTGGGTACTTCTGTGACCTGGATGACTTGTTGATAAGCTCATAGAGTAATTTTGGTAGGTCGGCCTCTCCTGAACCAGTGTTCCATGATTTCTCCACTTCATGGCTAAATTAAATTCATCCTGCTATGAAAATTCCTCCACAGTGATGATTGTGTGATACTTAATTTGGCTTGTTGCTGCCAAGAATGAGTTATTAGCTTTAGGACCAGTTTGTTTAGATAGATGTTTTCCCTTAAAGAGGCCCTTCCATTAAAAACACTTTTTCTGAGGTTTCTGTTGAATATTTTAGCTCCACAGGTGTTCTTACCTTCATAGTGGATGTGAAAACAGGTCAACAACTTCTATTTCAGTTTTAATCTCTCAAACTACGCAGGTGGAGATAACACCCGAGTTCTCTCGAGTTCGAACGGCCTGTATCTGTTTCATCACAACTTCTTTCCTCGTTAGTATTCGGCAGCTCCCGCAGTTGAAACCACGCCTAGCATGCTGCTGGCTAAGAGCTGTTAGCATAAGACGTAGCAAACAGGAAGACACGACGTCTGACGGCAGGAAACAGTATACCTTGCTCTCATAGGCTAGTTTGTTAGCCAATCAGAGTCCAGCAAATTTGAATAATGAATATGAACGAGCTGCTGACGAAGCCTGATGGAAGGAGTCGGAACCACCTGAATTTTCACGCAGACAGATTGAAAGGTCTGTTAATCAGTGTTTCCTGATGTTTTTTAGATATAAAATGTTTCATATTACTGGTTAATACTTAAGAAATAACCACAAAGTCCAGAAATTTGTATGAAATGGCCTCTTTAAAGGAACTTGTTATTTCAAAACTACATCTTATTTTTGTCTGATATTTAAGAGTGTTGGTTGATATGAAACATTACAAAGAAATATGCTTATACTAACATGTAAACCAGGCTGCAACAACATGATGCACTACGTTAGTTTTTTACAACAGCTGAACTCTGGAGTACAGAGTTGTAGTGAAATCAAAGATGTCATGATACATACAAAATTATATTAGCAAAGTTCTTTGTAGATGCTGTTTACTCTTTGCAATGTATAACACAGAGTAAAACATGGAGAACAAACTGTCTAATAATTAGCTCCAAGGAATCGCCTGCCATTAAAGATTTTATAAATGATTCTGCGATGACTCACTTTTTGATTATAAATAAAATTAGTCTCAGAAGGATGAACTAAGTGGATGAGTCTGAAAAAACACGTGTCCAGACGTATGTCTGGTCAGCAACGGCGCACCTGAAAGTTTTGTTTAGTATTTGATGTGTTGCATATGATCACAGCTTTTCATATCTGACGCAGCTGGAGACGAGGATCAGTGAGACTAGTGAGAATCACTTGAGGGTCAGAAAACCAAACACCCAGACAGTCTGTAGAAACTGGGGAGTCTGATAATTTAATATCACTGAGTCATTTAGCAAAACACAGAATATATAACAAAATTTACATTTTCAGTGGACATAAACATCAAAATCAAACCAAAATTTAATATTATATTGATCAAAATGCTAAAATAAGGCAAAAAAGAAAAAAGGGGCGGAGCTTTGTACATTGAGTAAACACAATCCCATAAAATGGTAGCAGAGATGTTTCCCATCAAGAACTTGATGAGCTCAGACAGACGTGCTCAGCTGAGTCAGAAACACTAAGAAATGATCTCAGCCACTTCCACTGATGAGAAGAAACCACCTGGGAGTCAGAAGAAGGAAGTGACTTACTGTCTTTAGGGCCGATGGGGCTGGACGTTCCACCCACTGAGCTTCTTCCCACTGGGCTGGAATGCTTGCCCCCCCGCCCAGGGATTTTCAGTCCACTGGACTTCAGCATGTTCATTCTATTAAAGTAGGAATACGGCCAAGACCTGAGAGCTCTTCCCTAGAAGATGAAGACGGATGGATCCAAAACTAGACAAGAGAGTGAAGGCTGTCGCTTTCCATGTTTATCTACAGGAAGGAGACAGAATATGACTTTAAACATGAGATCAAACACCTGGTGAAGTGACACAAAGGCGAGGAATTTATACACAACAAAGCAACACAACCAAACACTGCCTTACTTTTAGTGAAAAAGTGAACATGTTCATCAACTTAGACCACAGAAAAAGCTCCAAATCAAACAGAGTGGGTTGGGACGATGAGTTTGTGGTTACAGGATGTGACCACCTCACACCCACACCGGGTCATGAGTCAAATGAAAAGGTTGGTAACCACTGGCAGAGAGGAAACTGTGGTAGGATGTCATATTTGTTCAGATTTTATTCATATGTCTGATCTTCCTCCAAGTTGTAACTGATATTCAATAACATGAAGTTAGTTTCAGTTAGTTATTGCTAACAGAAGCAAGAATAACTCGATTAATTATAATGTATTTATAGATTATGGCTGTGTTGATGGGTAAACAGAAACAAACAATTCAGAATATTTAACTTTCCTAATAATTCTGTAAGATAGTTTTCTGACTCTTGCACATGTGTGTTTTTAATGTTATTATGTTCATTATTGTGATTATTATGACTTTCCAAGCATTTCTGATCACATGGTAAACCTTTAATTGGGTCATATATCCATTCATTGACAACTTTCCAGTCTGAGCAGAGTGAAAATATGACAGAAAGCCAATGTAGGCCAGTACCCAAGTAGATCATGCCCTACAAATCATGTCCCCGAGCCCATTAAGAAGATATAATAATGTTATGATCTCAAATCAACAACTCACATCTGGTTTGAGGTTTTTATAATGAAGATTTGTTAGACATGAAAGCATGCAGATTATAGGCACAATGATTGGATTTTATTTGCACTTTTTCTTGTAACAAAATGAATTCACTTCCTTTAAATTAGATCAGATCTGTGGAGACTTTAAATTTGAGGCCGTTTTGTGTGGACTGTGGTGATTATGGATCTTTTCAGCCAGGAGGCCTGGATTTATTATTTCATGTAGAACAGGATGGAAGCTGTTGGGATGATAATGCGCAGAATGTAACACAACGCCGGTTTGATCTATTGTTGTAGCTACTGCGGCAGCGTGGTCTAGACTGTCCTTCACTTCCACCCGAAGACGCCCCTCCTGGTAAAAACACCTCAAATCGCACATACATGCAGGAAAAAAACTCACCTTTCTGTGTGAAAATACCACGTCCGAAGGGTGTCCAAATACCGGCCAACTTTCAGGTCTACACCAGGGGAAACAGGGGAGGATTAGTGGCTGCCACTCCCTGGGATGCAAATATGGATGCTGAGCAAAAAAAAAAAAAAAACTGAAAGGGAGAGTCAGCTCAGATCACAGAGTCAGCAACAGACCGGTGTTGGCTCAGTCTGCCGGTTCATTTTTCAAGATGAGAGCTAAATAGGCTACCAAAAGATAGCGAAGACAACCGACATGAACGGCCGTAAAGGAAACCAACCGCCGACTCACGCGCTTCGACGGTCTCGGGAATGACTCGCAGCATCAGCAACACTAAAAAGCAACTTTTCTCTTGTCTGGATAATCAGTCGTTGTTTATTCTTTCGGTCTCTCTCCGGTTTCCACGCTGCTGTTGAGAAGTCGGGCTAGCAGAGCCTCCCTCTGACTCAACCCACCGGCTGGACCGAACAAAGGGGCTGGAAGCGGAGCCTCCTGGGGGAAAGACATGACACTAGACTTCAGTCTGGCTCGTTTCTCTGACGTTTTCAGCTGAAAGATGTAGGAATTTTGTCGTAAATGAATGATTCACAAAGAGTAGCTCACTCTTATTTTTTTAACACTAGTACCTACTACTGTTTAATTCAGCGTGAATAAACTTGACATGCAGAATATATTAGATTTATAAAGCAAGTCTTCAGACTATCTTCGTATTCAAACCACAAACAGCGACATTAACAAAATTAGTGTTAGAAAAGTCCAACCGGTATTGTATTCTTGAACAGTAAAGCCTAATGGTCATGGTTAGCACGTGAACTCTACAAAACCTTAGCTTTTATAGCTTTAGGGCGGGTCTAAATACCGCTTGAATGGATAACTTCCGTTTTGATTGATCAACGACTACAGCATGACTGCTTAATAACACTCTGATTGGTCACTACGCAGTCCATGGGCGTGGCCAGTTTGACCACTGTAAGCGCGAAAAAGACACCGCTGATGCCGCAGTGATTGCACTAAATGACCAGATTTATTGGTCTGTTAGTTTATATCAACTCTTAACAGGGCCAGGTTCACTGTGCAGGGTCACAGAGAGCTGGTGTCTATCTCCAGCAGTCATTGGTTGAGAAGTGGGGTCACACCTGGTACAGGTCACCATTCCATCACCCATTCACACACACTCACACTTGGGAAATGCAAATAAATCTAACATGAATGTTTTTGGCCTGTGGGAGGAAACCAAGGTCCCCAGGGAGAAACCATGCAGCACAAGGAGAACATGCAAACTCCATGTAATTATTTTCATCATTTTGTCTAACTGTCCAATAACACACACACAATCCACAGGTAAAAGAACACCTTTGCATCCTTTTCACTCAGCATCCCAACAAAACGTTGCTAAAGTGGTAACATTCCGCTTTCTTCACCACTTGCGAACATCTTCCTGTATTCTGCATTTCAACTTGTGTTTGTTATTTTAAATAAATTCAACCAAATAAAACAGTACTTGAAATTAACTGTGTGGTTGTGGATAAAAACAGAAAAAAATCAGGTTTTAAAATACAAAAAAAAATGAAATGTGAAGATATTTTAATAAATAGGATGAGATGTTATTTTTCTGATGACCACTAGAGGGCGGTGTAGGACAGGTTCTGAATTCAAGGACTAGACATTGTGCTGTGATAAACTGGTGACCTGTCCAGGTGTGAACCTGCCTCTCTGGAGAACCAGACCCACGTGACCCTGAGAAGGGACACAAGTCATCCTTACAAATGAAAACAGTATCACAAGCTTCGATGACTAAACTGATAGATTCAGTATTTGCTGTATAAAACAATCATCATACCTTTTTGTATGTTTTATTTGGACCACCTGAGTATGACATGAGAAATCTCACTTGCTGTGTTAAAAACAAACATGAAACATATTTTTTCCTTTAGAAAAAACTGTGAACATTTAAGGTTGTTCAGATTAAAACAGTGTAATGAGATGTTGAAAAGCCTTAAAGATATATTTCTCATATTGTTTTTTAGGAAATCCAGGGGTGTGAAAAAGTATTTGCCCTCCTATAGACTCCTTCTTTTTTGTCTCAAAATGTTTCAGATCAACAAACAAATCGGAACATCAGACAAAGATAAAATGAATACAAGTAGCATACAGTTTTAAAATTATGGCTTTATTATTGAGCAGAAAAAGTTCCGAACCAGCTGGATCTCTGCTGCTGAAGAACTCCAGGACTCGTGGGATCTGTTGTTTTTTTGTGCCTTGGACTGACTCAAAGATAAGTCTTAATATTGTAGTTCTTTGATTGACAGTAGCTGATCTGACCTGAGAAGGCTCATTAACATGCAACGTGTTTGGAGAAAGCCTTTCTGTAGTTTAGAATAATGGCTCAGTGTTTCAGGGTGTGCGGACGTTGCCCTCTCAGTCGGCTTGCAGAGAGGAAATGACTGGATTACACCCTAATCCCATTATGATGCTGTGGCCATGTGAGGTCTGCTTGGAAGGATCAGAACCTGAAGGCTCGGGTTTGAGGACTGAATCAACAGCAAACTGAGTGTCTGTAATAATTAAGACTAACCCACTCTTTGATGGAGGTCGGAAGAGTTCAGATGATGCTGACTAACACGACAAGATACGTTTCACTGTGCATCATTCTGAGATCTGCGGGCAGGGTATGTAATATTTGTTTTTTTTTCTTGTTTTTTTTTTAGATTTTTTTTTTGTTTATTGGTATAATAAGTCTTGAAACTGACAAGCCAACAGTCATTTTAAAATTGATTAAATCCAGCAGGCTGCCAAATCTGGTGTCAGCTCCTGAGCTGTAAATTCTCTGTGTTGTTGCTGTCTCTGTACGGAGAATCAAAAGTGCCAAATTAAAAAAAGATTTTAGTCAGCTGTGGTTTCTTTACAGCTGACTGAAGGGCCCACAAAAACATTAGCATTTTCTTTACTCATTTGATTGTGATCAGAGTCATGGAGAGCTGGTGTCTAACGCCAGCTATCATTAGGTGAGAGGCGGGGCTACACCTGGATACACCTGGACAGTTCCATCACTGCACCACATAGAGAAAAACAACCAATCACACTCACATACTAGAAGCTGCTTTAAAGTCAGCATACCCTAATACGGATTTTTATATATTGTGTAAGAGGAAACCAGTCTCCCTTAAAAAGGACAACATGCAAAATTCACGCACAACAACCCGGCTAGGTTTCAAACCCACAACCTTCTTGTTACAAGACATTCTCCCTATTGTTATTGTAAAAAATGTAAGTAAAACCAGTTTACAGTTAAATTGTGAATGTTAAGAATGGAAAAACATTAAATTTACTTCAATTTTAACAAAAAAAAAACTTTAATTTTACCTTTATTATTCAATGAAATTTATAAAGGACAAATTACTTTTTATTTAACAGTTAATTGAATAAATGAGGTAAAATAATCAAGAAAGAAGAAGATGAGGATTTTTTTCCTGTGAAAATCACAAGTTTATTTTATGAGGCAGAAAACTTGTTCAAATATTTAGTGACTTCCTGTTCCTCTGATTTGTTCAGTGTTAATTGTTCACGTTTCCATATTTACTGCTGCAAAAATAGTACAAAACAAAAACAAAAAAACAGAACTGATACTGTAAATTATGTTGTTTGTTAAAGTGTCTCTGAGACGCTTTTTAAATGAAACATGGTTCAAATTTGTGTTGTTTGACACTATATGGCAGGCATGAAGTGTCAAAAACACAAATTTGTACCATTATTTGTGATCAAAAATCTTTTTATCACCATTTTCCTGATAAATCACATTGTTTAATTACACAGTATAAAAATGTAAAAGATTCATGTACATTTCTTGATATTTTAAACATTAAATGAAGCTGAATTCAACTTATTCTACCCGTATAGAAACAGAGTGTCCTGAAAAAGTTCTTCTCTTGCAGGAGGCTCCTGAACTTTTTTGAACAAAGGTCTGTTTTGGAGATATTACAGATGAGAAAATGATTAACCTCGCTGGCATCAGGTATGTGTGTCACCATCAGATTTTCAGTTTCAGCATGTGTACGTGTCAGTAGGTTAAGGTCTGAATGAAGGACGGACACCGGACTGTCAAACAAAAACAGCAGGAAGTCCAAAACGACACAGCGATGAGAGGCGGTAACAGAAAAAGCAGAATCTCCCGTTATGCTTTGTTAGTTTGTTAGGTGGATCACCTGCAACACGCTGTATATCACACTCAGTGTTTCCTCATCAACAGCAATAGTCCTAAAAGTATTTTTCTGGCTCCCTTGTTCTGATTCAGCCAGTGGTGTTCAGCAGCAACACGACAGCTGCCACTATGTTAAAGACTGAGGGAGCAGCCAGAGTCTGAACCAGCCAGAAGAAAACAGTCTCTCAGTCGAAGAAGCAACAGCAACTTCAACAGAAACAGTGGTGTACACAGTCTGTAGGCTGCAGGCTATATCTTCATCCTCCAACTCCTCATCCTCCTCTTTAGCTGCATCTTCAGCACCTGCAGCAAAGGAACATTATCACATTTTCGACAAATCCAGCATCTGGCTCTTCTCTGAACTGCAGAACTCTCAGGTAATGCATGACTGTTAACTGTTTTAAGATGGAGGGATGTTTAACTGCTGAGCAGAAGATGGTTCAGATCTGTGGAAGGACGACGCTGAACAATCAGAGAACAGTTTGTAGCTGAGGCAACGAAAAACAACATTTCAGAAAATAGTTTTACCAACATGAACAGCCATTAATAAGAAGTATATGTCATCTTTAGTAAAAATGGTTTATTATTATTATTATTATTATTATTATTATTATTATTATTATTATTATTATTATTATTATTATTATCATTATTATTATTATTATTATTATTACAACTTGTTACAAATTAGAGGGCTGCATCACCTACAGCTGCCCCAGAAGCAGTGACCTAAAAATTTTAAGTAATTATAGATTATTTTAATTAAATTATTTTAATTGCAGATTTTTAAGAGAAACAACCACATGATTTCATTTGATAACCAGTACAGTATCAGTATTTTAACGAAGGTTGATATCATATCAACATTTTTAAGTGTTCAGATTTTAATAATCAGAGCTAGCTGGCTAATCACAGATTGCTAGCTAATTAGCTTTTCAGCATTATGTATGAAGAAAAAAAATGTGGTTTATTTAAATAATGTCTGTTAGTTGCTCCATATACATTGCACAGTTTCTTCTATCAAAGTTACTTTAATAGTCATACATTTTGATATTTTATTGATTTATAGCAAGCTAACAAACTAAAAACTGTCACAGAGCTAACACTGCTAATCTCAAGAACTTTGTATTTCAGAGGAAAAACTTTCCAAAATATATTTGTAACTTTTCCAGTTAAACATTGAACAAAATATAATTCAATGTGTCAGTGGTTTGAAAATTATTGAAATGATTATTAAATAAAAAAACAATAAAAACACAATCTCAACATGTTCATCCACTTCATAATTTTATTGCTGAATTTTAAATATTTCATGAAAATTTGTTGGTTACTTATGTCCATTCATGCTTATGATGAATGTTATTTGTAAACTGGACATATTCCCTCCAGAGAAATACATTTTAGTGAACTCAGCAGAATCAGGTTTTGTTTATCTCCTCTCTGTGTTTGCTCTCAGGTTCCTCCTGTTACAGCTGTGATCATGGCATCAACAGCTGTGGAGCTGATGGGCTTCTTCCTGGGCCTGCTGGGGATGCTGGGAACGGTGGTCGCCACAGTGCTGCCATACTGGCAGATTTCTGCACACATCGGCTCCAACATTGTGACCGTTGTTGACAACACGAGGGGCCTGTGGATGGAGTGTGTCTATCAGAGCACGGGGGCCTTCCAGTGTGAGACCTACAACTCTATGCTGGCACTGCCCTCTGACCTGCAGGCCTCTCGTGCTCTCATGGTCATCTCTATAGTGTTGTCTGTCCTGGCTGTTGCCATGGCAGCTCTCGGGATGCAGTGCACTCTTTGTTTAGAGGGCTCAGGTACAGTTAAGAGTCGTGTTGCGGGGACCGGTGGAGGGTTATTTCTTGCTGCGGGATTTTTCTCTCTTGTCCCCGTTGCATGGACCACACATGAGGTGGTCCAGTCTTTTTACAGCCCAAACATACCAACTGGTATGAAGTACGAGCTCGGGCAGTGCCTGTACCTTGGCCTTGCCTCTGCACTCATCTCCATGCTGGGTGGGGCGATGCTGTGCGTATCGTGCTGGGAGGAGCAGGAAGGTGGCCACGGGAGAAGAGATGGAAGGGGATACCCATATGCAGTAGCAGGTGGCATGTCTGGCACAGGGGTTCGAACCACCTCACAGACCTACCGCAACCCCACACTGCAGGTGGGGGGTATGAACGCAGCCAGCAGGGTGCAGACACTGATCCGCACTGCAAGTGGCAGCACAGGGTCGAGTGCTCCTGGAGTCCAGGGAGCTAAGAAGCCGACTGCAGCAGGATATGACATCACAGGATATGTTTAATCTTCTCCCAGCACTCCGTTAAACACGAAACCCACACAGGTAGATGGAAATTGACACGGGAGGCTTTTAAACCCAGTTGTTCTGATGTTTGTTGTAGATTCTTCTGTCTTCAGCGTTAAAACGCAGATCATTTGGATGGATTTCTAATGACTTGGTTGTTGCAAATTTTTTTTTACATGGTTTATGTCCTTGTCCTTCTGTACCATGAAGTACTACAGATCTTCTTCTGTCGTATGTACATGATCAATAAACATTAATATCACCTTAAAGTCCAGGCTAGTTCTTCTTTCTATTCTGCCAAAAAAAAAACTTTGATTATTTAACAAAATTTTCACAGTCTTACAGTTTTCAGTGTGCCGGCTGGTTAAAACCCTCGTCTCTCAGATCTTCATCAATCTGCAGCGTCACCAGAGGGTCTTTATAAAGTTCTTCATTATAAAATAATAAATTATCATTTCGACATGTTTCGGTGTTTAGTAGATGCAGATGCCTGTAAAATGTCTGAACTCCTCTTAAAAGTTATTATAAAATACCAGTTGAAATATTAACTCTGTTTAGTCTTTATGATCCTGTGAGAACATCCAGGTTGTTTATTAATCAGTTCAATCACGTCGCCTAAATGTTTAATTATTTTCTGTTTATTCTCTGACATCTCCGTTTCTCCTCTCAAACTTCTTCTGAGGGTCAGAAGTGTCTCTGTTAAACTGATTTACATGTGAGATGTTTTGGTCACATGACTGAATGTCTGTGATGACGGGGAATTAGATTCAGAGCTGCATTGTAGGTTCTTGAGAGTTGAAACCTGAAATTCTTCTCCAAATTCTCAACAGTGATGTTCTCAGATGCAGATGGACTTCAGAGTCCAGACCTGTAGATGCAGGTGGACTTCAGAGTCCAGACCTGTAGATGCAGGTGGACTTCAGAGTCCAGACCTGTAGATGCAGGTGGACTTCATAGTCCAGACCTGTAGATGCAGGTGGACTTCAGAGTCCAGACCTGTAGATGCAGGTGGACTTCATAGTCCAGACCTGTAGATGCAGGTGGACTTCATAGTCCAGACCTGTAGATGCAGGTGGACTTCATAGTCCAGACCTGTAGATCAAATCAAATCAAATCAAATCAAAAATACTTTATTAATCCCCGAAGGGAAATTCAAGTGTTGTTGTAGCTCAGTTCTTTTTCAGGGAGCCATAGAGAGTTCTAGGTGTGGACAGGAAGGATCTCCTGTAGCGGTCTGTGCTGCAGCGGATTATGAAGAATCTTCTGACTGAAGACACTCTGGTGTTGAGTTACTGTGTTCTGAAGAGGATGATGAGGGTTTTCCATCACGTTCTTCATCCTCCTTTGGACAATCAACTCAAGAGACTCCAGTTCAGTCTCCAGGACAGAATCAGTCCTCCTTATCCATCTGTTCAGCCTCTTCATGTCACTTGCTCTGATGTTCCACCCCAACAGGTAAATGCAGATGTGATCAGCTGACAAACTCCTCTTCTTTTGCAGCTCCTCTTCAAATCTCTGTCTGCTTGTATTGTTTGAAAGCCAGGCAGAGACACGCTGGAGTCAGGGAAATGTTCCTTTAGTCATGTCTCAGTAAAACACATGATGCTGCATTCCTGATACTCTGTCTGAGTAGAGCTTCAAGTTCATCCATTTTGTTAGCAAAGAGATCTCACATTTGTCAATATGACTGATGGAAGTGAAGGTTTAAACTTCCTCTTTCTCTCTCTTCACTTTGCTCCTGCTCTGCATCCATGTCTTCTTCTTTTGAGCTCATCAGGGATCCAGAGTTTCAATTTGAGGATTATTTCAGCCTTAGAAATGTCAGTTAGTTGCTCTTTCTTGTAAACAAGTCTCTTGTTGCCATGGTTACGCATCATAACAAGTGGCAAAAAAAGTGACAAATCAAGCAAAAAACTCAATCAGCACAGCACCCAAATCAGAAGAAAAGTATTTAGAAAATATTTCCAGAAGAAAAAACTAGCAAGAAATACTCAAAAAGAACAAAAAAACGCTAGCAAGTGCTAGCTAAGTCACAGAGCTACTCCAACAAGCTGCCACCAGTTGTAGCGCTATTCCGGAAAAATTTTAGATGCAGGTGGACTTCATAGTCCGGACCTGTAGATGCTGGTGGACTTCATAGTCCGGACCTGTAGATGCTGGTGGACTTCATAGTCCGGACCTGTAGATGCAGGTGGACTTCATAGTCCAGACCTTTAGATGCAGGTGGACTTCATAGTCCAGACCTGTAGATGCAGGTGGACTTCATAGTCCGGACCTGTAGATGCTGGTGGACTTCATAGTCCAGACCTGTAGATGCAGGTGGACTTCATAGTCCAGACCTTTAGATGCAGGTGGACTTCATAGTCCAGACCTGTAGATGCAGGTGGACTTCAGAGTCCAGACCTGTAGATGCAGGTGGACTTCAGAGTCCAGACCTTTAGATGCAGGTGGACTTCATAGTCCAGACCTGTAGATGCAGGTGGACTTCATAGTCCGGACCTTTAGATGCAGGTGGACTTCATAGTCCGGACCTTTAGATTCAGGAGGACTTCATAGTCCGGACCTTTAGATGCAGGTGGACTTCAGAGTCCAGACCTGTAGATGCAGGAGGACTTCAGAGTCCAGACCTTTAGATGCAGGTGGACTTCAGAGTCCAGACCTTTAGATGCAGGTGGACTTCATAGTCCGGACCTTTAGATGCCGGTGGACTTCATAGTCCGGACCTTTAGATGCAGGTGGACTTCAGAGTCCAGACCTTTAGATGCAGGTGGACTTCATAGTCCAGACCTGTAGATGCAGGTGGACTTCATAGTCCAGACCTGTAGATGCAGGTGGACTTCATAGTCCGGACCTTTAGATTCAGGTGGACTTCATAGTCTGGACCTTTAGATGCAGGTGGACTTCAGAGTCCAGACCTGTAGATGCAGGAGGACTTCATAGTCCGGACCTTTAGATGCAGGTGGACTTCAGAGTCCAGACCTGTAGATGCAGGAGGACTTCATAGTCCGGACCTTTAGATGCAGGTGGACTTCATAGTCCGGACCTTTAGATGCAGGTGGACTTCAGAGTCCGGACCTGTAGATGCAGGTGGACTTCAGAGTCCAGACCTGTAGATGCAGGTGGACTTCGGAGTCCGGACCTTTCAGAGTCCAGACCTGTAGATGCAGGTGGACTTCGGAGTCCGGACCTTTCAGAGTCCAGACCTGTAGATGCAGGTGGACTTCAGAGCTTTAGATGTTCTTCATGTTTCATTCGAATGAGAACAAAAATGTTTTCATGAATCAAGAAACAAAGTCCAGCTGCTTTTCTAACCAATCAGGATCAGGATCAGTCTGAGCTGTCGACTGGTAATCTACCGTTGTAACAGGTTCAAACACAAACAGAGCCAACGGGTTGGTCGGCAGCTCAACGGTTCTTCTCAATGTCAAGGTTCAAGGTTTAAAGAATCTGGACCAATTTATCATGCAGCAACAAGCAANTAGATGCAGGTGGACTTCATAGTCCAGACCTGTAGATGCAGGTGGACTTCATAGTCCAGACCTGTAGATGCAGGTGGACTTCAGAGTCCAGACCTGTAGATGCAGGTGGACTTCATAGTCCAGACCTGTAGATGCAGGTGGACTTCAGAGTCCAGACCTGTAGATGCAGGTGGACTTCATAGTCCAGACCTGTAGATGCAGGTGGACTTCATAGTCCAGACCTGTAGATGCAGGTGGACTTCATAGTCCAGACCTGTAGATCAAATCAAATCAAATCAAATCAAAAATACTTTATTAATCCCCGAAGGGAAATTCAAGTGTTGTTGTAGCTCAGTTCTTTTTCAGGGAGCCATAGAGAGTTCTAGCTGTGGACAGGAAGGATCTCCTCTAGAGGGTTCTAGGTGTGGACAGGAAGGATCTCCTGTAGCGGTCTGTGCTGCAGCGGATTATGAGGAATCTTCTGACTGAAGACACTCTGGTGTTGAGTTACTGTGTTCTGAAGAGGATGATGAGGGTTTTCCATCACGTTCTTCATCCTCCTTTGGACAATCAACTCAAGAGACTCCAGTTCAGTCTCCATGACAGAATCAGTCCTCCTTATCCATCTGTTCAGCCTCTTCATGTCACTTGCTCTGATGTTCCACCCCAACAGGTGACTGCAGATGTGATCAGCTGACAAACCCCTCTTCTTTTGCAGCTCCTCTTCAAATCTCTGTCTGCTTGTATTGTTTGAAAGCCAGGCAGAGACACGCTGGAGTCAGGGAAATGTTCCTTTAGTCATGTCTCAGTAAAACACATGATGCTGCATTCCTGATACTCTGTCTGAGTAGAGCTTCAAGTTCATCCATTTTGTTAGCAAAGAGATCTCACATTTGTCAATATGACTGATGGAAGTGAAGGTTTAAACTTCCTCTTTCTCTCTCTTCACTTTGCTCCTGCTCTGCATCCACGTCTTCTTCTTTTGAGCTCATCAGGGATCCAGAGTTTCAATTTGAGGATTATTTCAGCCTTAGAAATGTCAGTTAGTTGCTCTTTCTTGTAAACAAGTCTCTTGTTGCCATGGTTACGCATCATAACAAGTGGCAAAAAAAGTGACAAATCAAGCAAAAAACTCAATCAGCACAACACCCAAATCAGAAGAAAAGTATTTAGAAAATATTTCCAGAAGAAAAAACTAGCAAGAAATACTCAAAAAGAACAAAAAAATGCTAGCAAGTGCTAGCTAAGTCACAGAGCTACTCCAACAAGCTGCTACCAGTTGTAGCGCTATTCCGGAAAAATTTTAGATGCAGGTGGACTTCATAGTCCGGACCTGTAGATGCTGGTGGACTTCATAGTCCAGACCTGTAGATGCAGGTGGACTTCATAGTCCAGACCTGTAGATGCAGGTGGACTTCATAGTCCGGACCTTTAGATGCAGGTGGACTTCAGAGTCCAGACCTGTAGATGCAGGTGGACTTCAGAGTCCAGACCTTTAGATGCAGGTGGACTTCATAGTCCGGACCTGTAGATGCAGGTGGACTTCATAGTCCGGACCTTTAGATGCAGGTGGACTTCATAGTCCGGACCTTTAGATTCAGGTGGACTTCATAGTCCGGACCTTTAGATGCAGGTGGACTTCAGAGTCCAGACCTGTAGATGCAGGTGGACTTCAGAGTCCAGACCTTTAGATGCAGGTGGACTTCAGAGTCCAGACCTTTAGATGCAGGTGGACTTCATAGTCCAGACCTGTAGATGCAGGTGGACTTCAGAGTCCAGACCTGTAGATGCAGGTGGACTTCAGAGTCCAGACCTTTAGATGCAGGTGGACTTCAGAGTCCAGACCTTTAGATGCAGGTGGACTTCAGAGTCCAGACCTTTAGATGCAGGTGGACTTCATAGTCCAGACCTGTAGATGCAGGTGGACTTCATAGTCCAGACCTGTAGATGCAGGTGGACTTCGGAGTCCGGACCTTTCAGAGTCCAGACCTGTAGATGCAGGTGGACTTCGGAGTCCGGACCTTTCAGAGTCCAGACTTGTAGATGCAGGTGGACTTCAGAGCTTTAGATGTTCTTCATGTTTCATTCGAATGAGAACCAAAATGTTTTCATGAATCAAGAAACAAAGTCCAGCTGCTTTTCTAACCAATCAGGATCAGGATCAGTCTGAGCTGTCGACTGGTAATCTACCGTTGTAACAGGTTCAAACACAAACAGAGCCAACGGGTTGGTCGGCAGCTCAACGGTTCTTCTCAATGTCAAGGTTCAAGGTTTAAAGAATCTGGACCAATTTATCATGCAGCAACAAGCAAACAGCACAATTCACTCTCCAAAACAAACAAAACAAAATGAAAAGACAGAAAATAGAGTTATTTATTTAGGAGAGCAGTGGCAGCAGGAACCTGAGAAAACTGCTGAACTCATTCACGTCACCTCACAGAAGTTCCAACTAAAGTGAGTTTAAATTGGAAAGTGGAATCACAGACATTTGGGAACGTTTGACTGCTGTTTTTTTGGGTCTGAAAGGGAAAAAGATTGCAGCCCTGAACTGAAGACAAACAGCTGAGGGACACAAACAGACTTAAACAAACAAAAGCTCAGCTTTAATCTGATCAATAGGTCATCAAACAGGTCGAGTCACAGACACTGAACTAACTTTTTACTTTCAAATTAGAGGTTTAAAAACTTGCTTTTGAGTTAAAAATTGTCTTTTATGACTTTAATATTCACACATGTTGCTGTGATTCTTAAGTTTTCTTTCAAAGAAACAAATTCATAAGATTTTACAAGCGAATGAGCAGGTTTTTAAACTTCCTGTCTGACATGAACACAAAGTGTTCCATATTGGTGAGGAGATCAGATTTCAGTATTTCCCATATTGGGAAATTTTACCCTAAAAAGTAGCACTGTTGTCTTGCAGTGAGACGGTCCTGGGTTCAGAACCAGCAGGAGTTTCGTTCTCCTTGTGCATGTGGGACTCTGGTTTCCTCCCACGGAATTCAAGTATGCATGAAGGAAACGTCAACTTGTCCTCAGGTGTGAGTGTGTGTGAATGTTTGTTTCTAGGTGTTCTTGTGATGGACTAGTGACCTGTCCAGGTGTAACGCAGCTCCCCTCAACCCTAAACAGCAGGTAAAGCAAGTGACTGATGAATAATCCCAAATTGTGTGAAGTTGACAGAAAGTGAGCTCAGTGTGCAGAACACGTTTCCCAGTGACTGAAACGATGGTGAACTATGATCACACTTCAACTGAAGCTGTGGGAAAAACAAACATTCTCCAAAAAAAGAACGCTACATGGACACGTGAGCACATGTTTGACGCGCTATGCAAACAGAGGGAGAGACATGAACAGTTCATTGTTAACAAATTCAAACAAAAATAGTCAAATCAGATTTTTTTTATCTAAAAGTAACAAAAAGAGGATGAAATCAGGACTTGATATTTTCAGTCGGAATGTTTGATCAGTCCAGAGAACACTGCAGAACACTGCAGAACACAGTTAAACCAGATGTTTTGGGCTCAGTTTGAACATCCCATCACACACCTGCTAACCACGACCTGCTCATCTTCTTCAGAGGCTTCTCCAAACCAAAATAATTAAAATGACTAAACTGCTCCATCCAGTGTCCAGTAGAGGAACAGTTGTTTCCACTTAAATCAACTCTTGGTGATGATGCAGAATAAAGACACAAACCTGAGCTCAGCGTTTTTAAAGCACATCAAATCTGTTCATCACTCAGAGGTCAAGAAGGTCCAGAGTTCTCATGAACATCCTGCTGAAGCTGCAAATGGTGTGGAAACGCCATCGTAACAGAGAAAAGCTGAAACAGGTCCAATAAAAGTGATTTCAGGTAAAATATTTCTTTAAGTATCATGTCTGTGTGAAACTAGGTATAAATGATAAAACTTCAGGGAGAAAATGTTTACAAAATAAAGTTTCATTAAGTTTAAAACCTATTTTTTTTTTGTAAATAATTATTTTTAAATCAGATTTGTTCTTCTGTTCATGCTCTGCAGATTGTAAATGTGAATTTAAACTGCTCATAAAAATATGAAGAGAAAAAGTTTCATAATAAAAGCCTAGTATTGATCTGGAAACAGACAGATTTGGGTCAAAACACACATTTATTCATCGAAAAAAAGACACTTTTAAAGCAGTAAAACATAAATATTATATAAATGATGTTTTTTTTACATGTCTGGAGAGTTTGTATTGATAACAGAAACTGTTTTTATTCTTTTATTTTTCCTCTTTCTCTTCGTCCTGCTCCTTCAGTTTCTTCTCTTCCCCTCGTTCACGACCAAACTCGACCACCAAAGGTTTTCCTAACAACCGGTATCCATGGACCAACTGCAAGGCATTCTGGGCCGTTTCAGTGTCTGTCGAAGGAACAAACACAAAGTTAGATGAAATGTTGATCAGTATGTTCAGTTCTCAGTCCCGTTGGTCCTCCAGCTGTTTACTGTTGTTTCTGTTCCACTTCTTTATAACAGTGAGTCAGTACAGAACATACACGCTCGTGTTCTGACCATCAGAACCTGCTGTCTCACCTGGGAGAGTGATAAAAGCCTGACCCTTCATCCTTCCTGTTAGCAGTCTGTAAAGAACTGGGGGTCCGTCCTTCTGCTCAAATCTGGAGAACAGCGCCACCAGCTGGGCCACTGATGCCTGTGGACTCAAGTTCTTCACACACAGAACCTACGAGAAGACAAAACTCCTACAGTTAATATGAAAGCTCAGTGGATCCACACAGAGGTGGAAACATGGAATTTACTGTCCGTCAGCTCAGACCTTGGAGGCTTTTCCCGGCAGGTAGTTTTGGAATCTCACGATTCTCCGGATCCCCTCCTCAGACTCACGGTTGTTCAGGATTTCTTCATCTGTAATTGTCTCAATCTCCCCTCGAACAGTGAGCTGTCCGCCTGACCCCGCCCCTGCTCCTCCACACAGGCTGCCGATTTGCTGGTTCACATTTATCTGCAGCGGAGGAGCAGGTTGCTGTGGCTCCGCCTGGTTCCGATCACCCTGCTGCTCTGACGTGTCTGAACTTGCTGAACACTTTTGTTCACCTTGCAGATCTGAGTGATGATGAGAAGCAGCTGCTGATTGGTTGTTGTCACTCTGGGAGTTTTGTGATTGGACGGATGTTGACACTGATGATACTTTTTGCTCAGTTTCTTGCAGTGAAGCCTGTTTCTGACAGTTAAGAACGTCTCTATAGAGCGAGTCCATTGGGTCAGACGACGACGCCCCCTGCTGACCATCATTGTTATCTGAAACAGAAATTATAAGGATTGACGTGACAGTTTAATACCACTGCCACTCGTTTCCCTACTCCTCGTCTTTTTGACTCATATTGAGATGATCTGACTCAAAGCTTTTTTGGTTTGACTATTTCACACATGTAGAGATGGAAAAAGCCAACGAAGATAGGAACGTTAGAGGGAGTTAAACCCACTGTGTATAACTTCTACCGCTGTGCTGAGGACGTGTAAAGGCTGTAATTTAAGAACTGGAAACGAGAAGGCATCATTTCACCTTTCCAGAAATGCTGCTCTAAAGATAAAAAATAAAGAATTTGTTGTTTTGAGACTTTTTTTAAAGTCAATCTTTCTCTCTGAGAACTTTTCTGTGTCACATTTCTGATTGGAATTTGTAAAAATGAAGAGAGCTTCGCTATAGCTCGGTTTTCTTCTACCCTCATACCTTGATGGTAGAGAGCTGTGAGAAAACCAAGGCGGTCGTTCCCCTGAAACAGCGCCTGTTCGATCTCCATCTCCCGGCGTGACAGAGGACGGCTGGCGGCGAAGCGCTGTGGGCGTGCCAGCAGCTCCGCCCTGGCTTCAATCTTGTCCCTGATGACCTGCAGACGCTGCTGCCTTGCATCTGGAGCTGGACACACACCCTGGGAGTTATCAGATAAAGAACAGGGATTACACAGTGATTTGCGTGCCTGATGTGTCAAAAGAGTTTTTTTTTTTTTGTTACATGAAAAAGCAGTTTTAAAATTTTCCATTTCCCTGCAGGTTTTTACCTTCTCTGTCAACTCTGAAGCATCTCTGCTCTTCCACAGCTGGATCTCAGCATCAGTGAGGCCCAGCTCACGCAGCTTGGCCAGTTCCTTTTCTTCATCCTGCAGAGTCTGAAACTGGGAAAGGCTTCTCACTCCCACTACCTGCTCCCCAAACGGCCGATAAAGCGCTGCTGGGGCGAAACACTTACGCTTGGCAACACATCTGCAAGAAGGAGTTGATGTAACACAAACTTCAGCCACAGGAAAATCAAAGACTGAGATTTACAGCCGAGTCTCTGACACTTTATACAAGGCATCTCATCAAAACAAGAGGGCAAGTTATCTTGGGTGTCCGCAGACCTGAATCCCTGCTGATTTATTTGTAAAAAAAAAAAATCCAGATCTTTGGATAAAAGGGATATTTTATGGTGAAGTAAGTTAAACAGGCAGAGTCTAACCGATCGATGTCGACCCCGGTGTGGAGCTGCTGCAGTAAAAGGCTGTGCAGCTGCCGCTGGCCTTCCGTCTCCTGCTCCTCCAGCAACGGGCCTTCATCATAGACCGGACGAGTCACTCTGTCAGATTCAACACAGAGACACACGCGTTCAGAGGTTCTGATGATGCTAATGTAACAGCAGGAACAAGGTAAAGTTATGATCAGTTAGGAAGATAAAACCAAAACAAAATGTGTTTATTATAATGGGATATTTTAACTCTTGAGGTTAAAATCTGTCTTTTGAGTTTTATTAACTGTTCGGAGCAAATTTACAATGTCTTTATGACACTATTTTGTAGCGGAGATCGTGTGATTCAGTCTAGTAAATTCTACAGTTCTGTTAAAATGTTTTAGTTCGATGGTCTGAACATCATCAGGTTCTGAGACAGAAAATATCTATAAATATTTCATCCTGTGTTTAAATAAAACCTACACAACGCTAAACGCGAACAGGTGTTTATGCTAATGCTAGCATGGACGGTTGTAACTATCTCCATGACAACAACGGTTCCCGAATCAGTAGCTAGTGAAGCGACATAACGAGATAATTCTGTATTTTCAGACAAAGCTAAACAAAGTCTACAACTAAAAAAGTTGTCACGCTCAATAATTCCTTGAAAGTCTTATTATCGGACACAGAAGGCGTTATTTACCTCTGCATACTTCCCGTTTAAATTCCCATTTCCGGTGTGGAATCATGGGAAATGTAGTTGAGAATAGGATTACGGTTAAATAATGGATAATAAATGATTTATATGACGAGTAACTGATACTTAGAATAAAAATATGTGTTTTAATTAAACAAATATTAATTTGTTTCAGTAAAATAACACAAGGCGACGGCTTAATTATTTTATAGGCTACGCCAACGCATTTTCCCACAGGGTTTGCTCTCTAAAAGAAAATCCACATCAGTCCTAACATGCACGCATTTTTTCTGTTGTGGAAAATTTGCACAAGGAAATAAAGAGCCTAAAATCCTCACACTCACCACACCCTGCTTTATTGCGAAGGGTGTGACTGTAAGCACGTCTTTCATTAAACCTCACTGCGTTTCCTTCGTCTGAGCAGCACAGGTAATCCTGCAGAGCCTCACTGGATATACACCCAAAATCACACCCTCCCCTCCCACCGACAAGAGCCCTTAATTATCTGTGAGGCTGACGTCAGTGAGGTGAATATGTGGGTACTTGATGTTCATCACCTCAACGCTCGCGCAGCATGAAGATGCGTGAAGTTGGTGGGACTGCGTTACTGTGCGGGTGTGTTTGAGCTCCTGGCCGACTGCCTGCAGCCGCCGCCGGCTGCGCGGCTCCGCTCCGCTCGGTTCCTCTGCAGGGCTGCGCAGCTCCTGACTGACAGAGAGATGAGGGGTGGGGACGCAGGGTGGGGTCACAAACAGGGAGAGGCGGAGGAGGAAAAGGCAGAGAGAGAGAGCCCAGCCCTTGAATTCACGGCAACAACAAGCCGACACAGAGAGGGGGAGAGACACAGAGACTCACCGAGGTTTTGGGGGGTAACGCAGGGAGCCTTCGACGCTGCGGATATGAACTGAAAAGACACACTGGAAGAGGCAGGGATCGTGTTTCTATATCCCGAAATTTGACAGTTAAGGTGGAAAAATACCCCCCCAACCCCACTCCCCCGAGTTCTTGTTCAGATAGTGCTACACCCAAAGCCCCGATCGACCCCCTCCTGCTGCTCCACCCCTCCGCCGCTGCACCGCTCCGGCAACCGAGATGCACACGGAGACCCGTAACAAGAAAGTAAGTGCACCTTATTGGCTTTGCCCTGGTCAGTGGAACAAAAAGACCTCTACCGGTGTATCCGCCTGTGTACGAGCAGAGTTGACATTGCCAACCGAACATGTGCCAAATGTAAATGTCAGTGAATGTATCAGTCCTGTGACAGACAGGTGCATCCTTTTAAAGCGGCAGTTTATGTGGAGTTTTGTAACAGCGACCTCATTGCA
>SSNP01000060.1:1027679-1125304 GCA_006937955.1 Pachypanchax playfairii
ATGGATGGATGGATGGATGGATGGATGATGGATGGATGGATGGATGGATGGATGGATGGATAGATGGATTGATGATGGATGGATAGATGGATGGATGGATGGATGATGGATGATGGATGATGGGTGGATGGATGGATGATGGATGGGTGGATGATGGATCGTGATGCCTTGAGATATCTTTTCTTTAACCATTGTCACTGATGACGCCTCTCTTCCATCTGAACAGTGAGTCTGATTCTCGCTCTGCCTCGGTTGCATTTGTAAGACTGAGNGGCATCTGGACAGTTTGAAATGTCCAATAACCTTCAGAGTTCAGTGTGAGTCACACGATAGCTACAGAAACAATCTGAACCAAAAAAAAGAACCAAAACAAACATCAAGTCTTAGTTTTTGTCTACTTGCAAACTGCAACAGGCAGCGTAAACTGTCAGGTTCCCCAACACTCAGTTAGGTTTGTGTCTGAATAATATAGATTACTTCTTGTCCAATTTCTTCTTCTACTGTTTCTGCAGTGTTGTACTAATACCTGCTGTTGAGAGTGTAGCATATCTCAAACACTGATTATAAAATAACACCCATTCTGTGTAAACTTCAGTCAGCTCGTGTCATCAGTCGAACCTCTTCATGGAGCTTGTGGACTCCTAATGTGAGGCTGGTTTAGATAAAAGGAGGTGTATTCAGGTTTGTGTGCTTTGTATTTCTGGTCAGGAACTTGCAAGTACTCACATGTTGTCTGACTGGCTGCCACATAAAACTGAAGATAATGAGGCCCGAAGACAAAAAGAGATATTTAATTATCATAAGAACGTCGTTACGTCTTCATGTCTTCACATAAAATGTAGCTTTAAGATGATTCACATACTGAACAGCTGAATGTTACTGAGACTTGAAGCTCTTGTTGCTTCTTTAATAATTTGGGGAAGTAAAAGATACAGCAAACCAAACACCTGCAGCCGCTCGCAAGTCACTGAATTATAATGCAAGTAATGACATTTTACAGTTATAAAATTGTCAGTTGAGTGTTTTGTGGAGCTGCGCACACACCTAGCATCAAAAGAAGTGAATCTTATTCTCATGTTTGTTTCAGGATTATACATGTTACAAGTTTAAGCTATGAAAAGATGATAAAAACTCTCTACAATAAGAGTGATCTGCAAACAATCATTTATGTTATTTGTACTTTACATATTTATAATTTTGGGATTGTTCCAGTTTTAGCTCAACATTAAATCTGTAATTTGGGAGTAAATCCTGAAACTTTTTAAACAACTTGCCTGGATTTTATTTATTTTATTTCATCTGATATCTTGTAAGTGATGATGAGTTCATGCTAACTGTGTAAATGTATCAGCTGTCAGCGTGTTTGAGGAACAGTTTGTGGACTGGAGCATGAACATGGCTGCTGGGGTAAGAGAGACGGAGGCAGCTAGGGGGAAGTGTAGTTTTACAAACATTTCTCTGGAAGTTAAAGTCATTTCAGCTTGTTGTTCCTCTGACTACAAACATACATGGAAAAGGAAGTTTAAACTGGTCTCACTTCATTTTACATCATTCAGTATTTTCGTCAGTAATTAATATAAATACTGGTGTCCATGACAGTGTCTTTAACCCGTTTTTTTTTCTTTTAGTTAAGTAGCTTTTGGGTCCATTTAAAAATGGATTAGCAGAACAGTTTTGTAAAATCTGTATTAATAGTCAAAGTACTTTGGACTCCAGGGCAAACATGTGACTGCTTTGATAAATGAAGCTCTTTTAACAGAGTGGAAATGGATAAATCTGCCATGCTAGAGAAAAAGACCATATTATAACTGTTCAAAAAGAGGATTTCAACCTGCGACACCTATACGGAGGCGTCGGCATGGTCCCTCCCTCTCTTTACATTTCCAAATAGCCTGAGTTGAATAAAGGACGTTTACTACCTATGTCACGTTTCATTACCTCTGGCAATATGTGTGAAAAGCAGCGTGCTGGTTACAAGCTCTTCATTTGCCAAAAACAATATATCTACAGGAATTTGCAGCCGCTGTTGAACCTAATCAGCAAGATTTGAGTGAGTTTGAAAAGTGCTAACGGAGCACAAGTGGAACTGCTGCTTCTGTTCTGCACGTCTTGCTCTTTTCACTTGTTCTACTTGTGGACAGAAAGTGTCCAAAACAAAAGTTAAAGCTTCCACAGTCCTTTTATTAGGAGTTTAATCTGTTACACAGACACCTAACAGATCAAACTAAATGCTTATTGTGTAGTCGTCACATTTTTCTTCTAAACAAACGAGAGAATTCCTCACATCCTGTGATGCAGATGGTTTCCTCTCATAACTACAGATATGACAGTAAAAGCTGTTGTAAACCGGACCGGACTGTAACACCTGCCAGTGACAGTACAGAGACGTTTGTTTGCAGTGTTGTGGTTTGTTTAGCTTTAGCTTCTGTAGGATGTTCCATTATTGCTTGAGGTTTGACACAAGAACTGCTGCTCCATGATAGAAAAAAAAAATCACAATTATTAAATTAAAATTACTGTTGAATTTTGTAGCACATTGCAGTTATTGTACTTAAATCTGAATCGTCTTAGTGATGCCTGCAGATCCTCTTCATGGGGGGGCCAGATGGGGCCCCTGGAAATTTGGGGGTTGCTGCTTTTGTATATAGACGAGTCTAAAACTATGGAAACATGAGAGGAACATCCTACTGATAGACTTAGGTTTCTTATTTTAAAGTTAATATTGCAGATGTGCACATTTGTGCGTAGTGAACTTCCATAACAATGCATATGCATATGAGACTGGCTAGTGGGGGGGCCAGGAAATGTATCGGGGTGGCTGAGGCCCCCCGGAACCCCCCCAATGGCACCACTGTTTAACTGCTGGAGTTTTCTCAGCAAACTGATCATCACTAGCTACGTTTACATGGGCACATTTAATCAGAATAAACGCCCAATCGGAAAAAAAATACGTCATGTAAACATGTCAATCAAAATGTTTTGATCCGATGCAGCCTGATCAGAATTAAATTTACTTCCGATCGAGAGGGGTGGTTTTGTCCGATCTTCATTCGGATAGACGTGCATGTACACACCCATTCGGAAAGAAAGGGTGATAAAAGCCCACCGTACAACTTCAGAGTGACGTCTTTCCGCTTTCGCAGACCCAAGTAGAAAACATGGCGGGAGGTAAACAGAAGTGGTCTGCTGGTGCAGTCATCCTGTCATCCTGCTCTCCTCTCCTGTGGTGGAGGAGCAGTAGCAATATGTATTCTGCCTCTAGCTTGGTTAATGCGACCAGTAAAAACCCAAACATAAAGGTAATCACCCGCAGAAGGTCCATATTGGGGATAACGTGAGTCAGCTTGAGCACACGATGGGGCGGGAAAGACGTGCAGAAAGGACGGAGTTTGTTTACTTTTTTTTTCTTCCCCCGGAAAGACAACTCGCTGTGCGCATGCTCAACTCATTTAACCTGATTGAGTGCTTGGTGCATGTGTACTCATGGCATGATCAGATCATTTCAGTTAGTGTCCATGTAAACAGGGATTTGGGAATTCAGATCGACCAAGATTTTAATCAGATTGGGGAAATTTGGCGCATGTAAACGTAGCTACTGTCTCTGCTTTTTATTTCTTTTCTTACTCATATGTTTTATGTGTGACTGCACATCCATGTTGTGTTCATATCAAAGCTACATATCACTAGCTACGTTTACATGCGCCAAATTTCCCCAATCTGATTAAAATCTTGGTGCACGTCTATCTGAATGAAGATCGGACAAAACCACCCCTCTCGATCGGAAGTAAATTTCTTTCGGATCAGGCTGCATCGGATCAAAACATTCTGATTGACATGTTTACATGACGTCTTTTTTATCTGATTGGGCATTTATTACAATTAAATGTGCCCATGTAAACGTAGCTATTGTCAACTAGTAAAAATACCAACGATACAGTTAAAGGCCTGTTTGTCTTTACTGGTATGATGCTTCTACCTCGGTGGTTAAAAGGTTAGATATGAAACACTATTTATTCAAATGTAAGTTACACTCTACATACAGTATGTCATATTTATATCAAGAATAAAAAATGCCAAAAAATATGTTAGTTAGTTTTTAAATAACCACCAAACATATTAAACTCCTTTTTCTACTTGATTGATCAGATTCAGTCACGTGTAGAAAACGTGTTTCTGTGGAGCAGAGAGAAGCTGCAGGAGACATTTACAAACAGAAACATCATGGAAACATGTTCCTGTAACGAAGTCAGATGGCTGTTTGGAAAAAAAACCCAAATGTTGTAACTATCTGTTGTGTTTACATGATTGTATTTTCTTTATTCTTTCACCTTTTTTTAGTTCAGTTTTTGACACCCAGAGTAGAAATTAATTTCTTATTACAATGAAAACTGACTTCTGTTGGAACTTCAGGGGACCACGCACAGATCTGAGTGAGCATCATCTGTGGGGGGGGGGGTCTGGGATCTGTTGGGATCAGCTGGGATTAGGGTCTGCCACACGTTCCTGAGCTAAACATCAGCAGCAAAGGTGGCTTCAGAACAAAGTCTGGTTTGTTTAAGTGTATGTAGAAATGAAACGGGCCGACGCCGCTCAGCAGGCAATGATTAACTCGGCTGAACAAAGTTTGATTTCGGAGGTTTCGTCAAGCAGAAACAGAACTGTATTTCGCCTCCTAAAGAAAGTTCATTTGAAAGTTTTTCTTCTTGTTTATTATCACACACAGTTACTTAATGTGTGGCAGATTCATTGTTTCAACTCATTTCTATACTCCATATGGATTTTGGGGATTTGGGAGAACAACATTTGGAACTTTCTAGGGGTTCTATTGTGGATGTTTTCACAGCTCAAGTGATGGATGAAAAAATGTCTGAAGGGTTATGAAAGAGTCAAAAACACAAATTATTCAATCATATATCAAAATATCAAAAAGTCTATTATTAGAAGCTTCTGTTAATTAAGATTTAAAAAAAAAAAAATTTTTTTTTGTAAAAAAAGTAACATACAGAATTTTACCAATAAGTCTCTGAGATTTAAAACTACAATCTTGGATTTTGCCCCCTGGACCAAATGTAGCCTGCAGCCTTGTTGCATCTGGCCCAGCTTAGAACAAGTTAGTGATGGCAGGGCCTCGGCCGACCGGAGCTCTGGGAACAGTTCATAGAGAAGATGTAGAGGAACGTCAGGTTACAAGGTGTGCTGCACAGTTTTACGTGAGACACACAGAGACACAAGTCTGATATCTGTGTGATGTTCAGACTGTGTGCTTTGATTTTTAGGCCAAATGTTTAACGGACAGTTAAAACCAAAACTCTCACTACATCCTGATCCCTGTGGGGAAAGTTCAGCTTCACTATTTATGTGATACTGTAAGAAAAATAAAGAAGCTACGTAATATATAGGCTTCAAAAAGCTGAGCCATGGTTAGGGCTGCCACCTGTCCCTTAAAAAGGCCATTTCATACAAATTTCAGGACTTTGTGGTTATTTTTTAAGTATTAACAAGTAATATGAAACATTTTATATCTAAAAAACGTCAGGAAACACTGATTAACAGACCTTTCAATCTGTCTGCGTCAAGATTCGGCTGGTTTCGTCAGACAGCAACTCATTAATATTCGTTATTCGAATTTGCTGGACTCAGATTGGCTAACAAACTAGCCTATGAGAGCAAGGTATACTGTTTCCTGCCCCACTGCACATGGCAACATCAGACATAGTCTCTTCCTGTTTGTTACGTCTTATGCTAACAGCTTGTAGCAGCAGCATGCTAGGCGTGGTTTCAACTGCCAGAGCCGATGAATACTAACGAACAAAGGAGTTGTGATGAAACAGATACAGGCCGTTCGAACTCGAGTTTTATCACCACCTGCGTAGTTTGAGAGATTAAAACTGAAAGAGAAGTTGTTGACCTGTTTTCACACCCACTATGAAGGTAAGAACACCTGTGGAGCTAAAATATTCAACAGAAACCTCAGAAAAACCGTTTTTAATGGAAGGACCTCTTTAAGATACACAAGTGTTTTGTATTGAACAATTACATTGTATTTCCAGGTTTCCTTGAATGCAGCATCATTCTGTCCACATTTTGTGTGGAAAAGCAGATGGTGGGATTGTTTTGTTGTAGGATTTGAGCCAATCAGAGACAGAGGACGATCTGTTGGCAGAAAGTCTGTTAGAAAGATGGAGTTAAAGATTTCTTATCTCACTCGTCCTCTCTGGGTCACAGCAGCTGAGTTAACAGCTCACAGTTAAACACAACCTGAGCTGTAATGATGCTGACGTGTGACTACAACTCCTCCAATAATAATAAAATCCCTGAAGTTTATTTTGTTAAAGTCTTACTCCCATCATTTTTTCATTAGTTCAGCTCTTGGCGATGATTTCATACCAGCTGGAGTTTATAACAGAAAATAGATTGTTTTCCTGTTTATTTTGAGGTCTGTTGATTAAAAAAAAACGTTAAATAAATAAAGTATGGATTATAATACTTTCTTGAGACCATGAATTGAGTTACAGCGTCCCACCACAGGCGCGTCGTTGGGCTCGTGGTGGTTGTGACTCGATGGGAGCAGAACCCGGCTGTGACATGTGGTAACCCTAGCTGTGGTATCAGGCTGTGCTGGTTTTCAGTTGGAGCAGGAGTTCAGTGCAGACGCTGATCAGGTCTAATGCAGCTGGTCTAAAGTGAAAGTAAAACAAACATCGAACTCAAAACTCTTGTGTTAATTATTTATAAGAAATATTATTTTATCTGATCTTAGTATTCAATATTATTTCTGTTTGAAAACTTTTTTTCTATATTTGTCTTGAATTAAAAGAAAAAAAAAAACGTTAAAACTCCAACAACCTGGTAAACAGCATGTGTTTACTATAATAATGATCAGAAACATGACTGATCAGATGCTGGACCCTGCACTGCCGGCCTCTGGTAGATTTGCGTTGATGTCCCCTGCTTTAAAGTATTTCTGTCTAAAAGTCCCTAAAAAGCCTTAATGAAGTGATGTAACATTGTATGGGAAGGATGTTGGATAAAGATATTTCTCAGCTGACCACAGAGATGAACTTTGCTCATATTTGACGGATTTTATTTTTAAATGATAGCGATATCCATGTGTTTATTTGTAATTTAAAAGCCACCTGTGACCTGTGGGAGTGACTGATGTCATGCTAACACTCCTAGTGAGCGGTATCACTGCACTTTCCCATTTTTAATGTCAGTAATTTCCAGTGTGAGGAGCTTCAGTTTCTCCATCACCGACAGTAAGAGTGACTTTTTACCGTCTGTGAATCCATGTGCACGGACTTGTCTCCAGCCTGAGGCTTGTTTAAACCAGATCTGTGCTCGTGTATCTGAGTGGTGAATGAAGCGACCCAGCTGAGTGGATGACTGGTTAGTTGGCCAGCTGGCTGCCTGTCTGATTGTGTTTGAGAGACAGAAGAGATAAATGAGCGTAAGGATGCGAGAAACGGCGTAGGAGCATCGGACCCATCATGAGGGTCGGTGCCAGCGGTTGTTGTTTCGGTCGTGTCCTTCAGCCACTGAATCACAGAAATAACAAGAAGCAGGCAACAATAGAAAAAAAGCTGAAACAAAAATATAGCATTTTTTAAATATCCAAGGTTATTTTTGTTTTGTTTTTTACAGGCCAATAAAAATTCAAACCTCCAAACACATGAAAAAGATATGAAGTGTACTGATGATTTATAATAAAGAAAATTTGTTGCATTCTGTGTTTTAACATAAAAGAAGGATTCACAAAGGACTCGTTGAAAAGTTTGAGTGAATGTGTGAAAAGCTGCAAAAATCTGAATTTGGATTCAAACATCAAGGCCTGGATGTGCTTCTTTACTGTTCTTAGAGGGGAAATAGTCTCTGTAGTACCAGCATCGGTCTGATGTTGCAGAGAAAGGAGGAGGGACTTCCTGTTTCTCATGAAGGATGGAGTTGTTGCTTATTTTTCAGTGCTGAATCTTTTCTGATTCTGATCATAGCTTGAAATGTAGAGAAGGGAGGGAAGTTGTTGGTGGCGTAACATGTTTGTCTCTCTCTGTTTCTGCATTGGCTGGACTGTCTTGTTGAGGCTGACCTGCTCCAGGGCTTGGGGTCTATTTATAGAGACACGTCGCTGTTTATATGGTGAAGACAGAGCAGAGAGGAGAAGGCCAATTCGCTCGTTATCATACCAAAATTCTAATGTGGACCCTGATGCTTATTTCATTAGCTGGACGTTGGAAGTTTTCCTATAAATACAACAAGAGGCTTTTCTGGATCCACTTCCTGACAGTGTGTTTATACTGAGCTGTTCAGCTGCAGGTCTGTTAAAAATCCTGAAGTCTTCACCGCCTGGAAGAGGATTCAAGCCGGGGTTAGACTAGAGAGTACTTCCTGTCAGATGTAGCTGGAACTTTCCTGTTACACATGCCACTCGAGTGGCGACAGGAATGATTCTCAGGGTCCATCGTTATTTTGAAGTTATAATCTGGGACAACAAACTGAAATTCAGGTGTTTTTTCTCTGGTTTTGAATGGAACAGAGATCCAGATCAAGTGGTGGTTGAACTCACGGTACTTCTGTCATTTGCAGACCATCTTCCTCCTCTTCATCACTATAATCTGCACATTCACACCATCTGGAAGTGACACTGAAATGAACCGAATCTCCACCTGAAACAACGCGGACTTCACTGTCTGATTAGTGTTTGAGTAAAGAAATGATTTTAGTGCCGAAGCCATTCATTCGCTTAGCGACCGTTTTAATCTTTAGCTTCCACTGAAAAAAGTCAAACATTTTTTCCTGACTTCACCAAAGTATGTCTCAATCTTTAGATCCATTTCTTAAAATGAATATTATTAATGTCTTAATTGGCAGGTGAGAGTTAAATAACTGTTTTCATTCACCTTTGATTCAGTGACACCTTGAAATAATCTTCATCAGTGCAAAACTGAAGATATTCTCGTGTACTTGAATAAAGAAGCAGAGAAAAACGTGAAAGCTGTAAATTTTAATCATTTGGTGTTTAGCTTAGAAGAGATGTTCAAACACTGACAGCTGATTTCATCACGCTGCTGTCTCCTCTGATGGTGTCGAAAAGCTACCTGTCAACAGTCAAACACATGCTCAAATAATTTACTGTAGTATTTACACTGATTTTATGTAAATAAAAGGCTGGCTGGGCTGGTTCATGAAGTTCCACAGACATTTTGGCATAAATGTTGATAAAACATACACACAGTGTCTCTGTTTTTTTTATCTTGAACTGTTTTGTTCATCACAAACATGAGGAACGAAGCAGATGGACGTTAGAAATCTGGAGCTGGAGGAGAGACACCAACAGGAAGGTGTTGGTAAAGAAATGTACACACACACACACACACTTAAACCAGCTCTCCAGAACAGCTTGACCGGCGCAGCTGCCGTCTGTGTTGACTGTATGTTTAAATGACAGTTTAACTCGGTCGACCTTAATGTGCTAATCTGTCATGTTTATGTGTTTCATGATCATGGAATCAACAGAACTTTACAGTCTGTTCTTTCCAGAAAAATCAGAGTGTGAACCAACATAAATGAGCATGAGATGAGCGAGACAATGATTTTTTAATCCAAAGTTATAGTTGGAATGATAAAAAACTTGTTAATAATAAAGATAGGTTTTGTAATATGAAGAATATGATATTGATTCACTGCTTTTATTGTGAAAAGTCAAGATGTTGTGAAATATTTGCACTGATAGTGTTTTCTTGGGTTTTGTTTGTAAAGGTGGAGTTTGTGTTGTTTTACTGATCTGTGATCATGTTACTCGTCCCCGATCCTTCAGGTTCGCGGCCTCGCTGGATTTAAACATTTTCCTTTAACACATGGTTCACCAACAGGCTTCTGAAGAAGGTAATAAGAAATTACTGACAGTTATTAGTTTGAATCTGGTGTGTTGGAAGAAGCACAGCTGTGTTGTGACTTTCAGTTTGACTGGAAAACTTAGTGAAGGATTCAAACTAGCAACAATCTCTTCATGTTCAACAACATGTTCTGTTTAATGTTTATCTGCTGAAGTCAGTCAGTTAGTCTCCAGGGGTCACTGGGCGAGAGGGTTACACCTGGACAGGTCTATCACAGGGCTGCTGAAGTTAAAGACCCCCTCCGATCATCTTTTGATCTATTTTAAAGTGTCTCAGTCTTCTTAAAATTAAGATTATGACATTTTTACCCAAAATCACAAAACCTGTGCCATTTAGGTAGTTTCTACATAGCAGCAGTAGATCATTAGCAATTCACCTCTGTGCTGTGGATGAAACCGTTGGTGCAGAGGATCCCCCTCCCCTCCCTGTTGCTGAGAGCTCTCTGTTTATGCTAGCTCGGAGCAGGAGCTTCTGACCCTGCCCAGTGGATTTTCTACATCACAAATCCAGTCTGTTTAAGACACATTTTTGCTTCTGCTACTGATTCACAGCGATTTGAATGCAGAATTACTCAGAAATGCAATTTTGAGCTGAATTTTCTTAAGATATGTCATCTAGCATCAGAAAAATGCCACAAGAACATGTTAACAACACGAAAAACACGAGTTTCATCAGAGTGGGTCTTTAACGAGTAAAGGGATTTGTTTCTAATGTACCACTAGTTTAATCACAACAGAAAAACAAAATCAAATAATAATTAAAAAATAACTTCAAAATATAAAATTTTCCTAAATTCAGCAATTTACATAAGGATCAGAGTCATCACATTATAGACAGTAAATATGCTGTTAACAGTAGAGAAGGAGGGAGAAAGTAAAATAAACTTTAAATGATCTGCACATGTTTTAAAACTTTTAATTACATCAGACAAAATACCTCAAATGTTTCTTATAGTCAGAAAGTAAATTACAAGTCACAAACAGTTTAAACTGCTTCACACTGATACAAAGACTTAAATCTTCTTCAGATCGAGTCCTTAAAGTGTTCCTGACTTGGATGAAGAGAAAAGTCATGTCAGTATAAGGAAGTGAAAACATGTTTTAGAGTAACATTCTAACGATTAGCATGAAGATTCTGGTCTGACAGGAAGTCAAACTGGATCTTGTTTATTGCCTGACTGGCTGCATCTCTGGAGGTGTAAATAAGAAACTTCCAGTGAATTAATCTTTCATCATTGCTGTAAGGTTCACGTGCAGCTGCTGAAATCCAGCCAGTACACGCTGAAACATTCTGGGTTAAAATTTAGAAGCTGATGGATTCTGGAAAAACTGTGTAGTGAACAAGTAGCTTGCAGGTCGGATTCTGCTCATTCACGTCAGGGTAATATTACAAGCGTATTACTGCGATGTAAAAACAGGCTGTCACAAGAACAGCCAGCACACTGGGACCGGGAGCCGACACTGTAAACTCCATACAGCTGCTTGAAAAGGCTGCAACAGGAAGTAGATTTAGTAATTGATGCATTTGCGTGCAGTTCCTCCTGAGAACATGTTAATGTGAATCTTCATCAGCTGAGGCTTTAGACTGTTAGCTGACATGCTAACAGGTTCAGGTCTTTGCAGGGTGTTGTCCTGTGCCAGTGTTGTGAATGCAGCCGGGCGTGGTGGCGACTCTGCTGCTCTGTTTCAGCAGCTCTAATAGAGTTCAACTGTAGTTCATAAAACTTCCAGAGGTTTGGTCATGTGGACTTCTGCTTTCAGAAGCTCAGCTGTGTCATGACCGGGGTTTGTGATAACTCGTGTTTCTCCATTTTTAAAAACTGTGTTTTCGGTTTCATATTTCTGGACTTTTGCCGCTATTTCTTTTACATTGTTTTGTTTGCTGTCCATTAAGAATCTGCACGAAATAAATGCACTCTTACTTCATACGGTTCGTATCTCAGGTACTTTTTGCCACAGTTACATGGTTGGAGCATAAATACTGCCCTGGCTGACTGCCAGCTTGTTATAAGTTTACTACCAGTGTTCTACTTCCAGGGAACTCTGGCAAGTATAAACACACACACATGCGTGACCTGAGTCAGGAGATCATAGATAGATAGATAGATAGATAGATAGATAGATAGATAGATAGATAGACAGACAGACAGACAGACAGACAGACAGACAGACAGACAGACAGATATTTAAAAACCTAATATTTTTCATGCATCTTTGGTCAGCTCCAAATACTTCCTGGTAAACACTGTTCCCAGTGGAGAGGAAAAGTTCAGGGCATGTTGGTACCACAGTAATAACATTTGTTATTGTACTTAAACTGTATCGTTAGCATATTGGATTTTACTAAAACTCTGAATAAATATTTAATTAGTTTGTATGTGTGCAGACAAAACTAATTCAGTTGTGGGGAATGCTTTGGTTGGACCAAACCAGCTGTGGATCATCACTACTGGAAGAACATGATATTGTTTATTTTTTGCCAATAAATAATGTGATGAGATCTAGTTCTAACTGATAGCTGATGTCAGTGAATCAATAAGCCTCTTCCGCAGTGAAACTGAGATGTTTCTTCTACTCTTATTCCAGAATTAGTCACATGTACAAAATAATGAACATTTACAAGATTCAATCAATCATCTATTTATTACACTAAACAAAATTATAACTATAGACTTTAACAATACTGTGTGCTATAGTACAGCCAGGTCAAATGGCACCTTTTTTATACCTTGGCCAACTCTGATATTTCATTTAACATAAATTGTTGATGTGTAAATTTTACTGCGTTTCCATAGAAAGAAAAATTAAATTGGAACCTCTCAAACAGTGTTAGGGATTATGTATTGTTGACCCGTCCAGCTGCTCTGATCTCCTAAACACCAAACCCTCGTTTGTCATAATTACTGTTACCACAAGAGGGTCACAGTAAGAATGGGGGGACACTTACACAGGAGGACACTTACACAGGGGGAAACTTACACAGGGACACTTTCACAGGGGGACACTACACAGGGACACTTACACAGGGGGACACGTACACAGAGACACTTACACAGGGGACACGTACACAGAGACACTTACACAGGGGACACGTACACAGAGACACTTACACACAGACACTTACACAGAGACACTTACACAGGGGACACGTACACAGAGACACTTACACACAGACACTTACACAGAGACATTTACACAGGGGGACACGTACACAGAGACACTTACACAGGTGTCATATTTGATTTCAGGTTGCAAACATGTTTCCAGTGTTTCCTGTTAGTTTAGGTCCAACATCCAGTTAATAGACGGTTCCGATCTATTGACTGTTATAAATAGTTGAGATGAGGATTTTAGAGCTTTTATTTGTATTATTTTTTTGTTGGTATTTTTAAATCTGAAATTATCTTCAGCTGTTTTCAGAAAGGAAAAGGAGATGAGACGCTTTGGAACTGGATGTTCAAGAAAGAGGAAGTGTGTGTGTGTGCTTGTGTGTGTGTGTATTCATTATTGGAGGGGTGAGTTCGGCTGAATGTGCGCTTCCAGTGAAAATGTGTGATGTGAATTATGTGAATGAGCGAGCGGTGGTGGGAGAGGGGAGGGGTTTGGGGAGTGTACGTGTCACACATTCCTCTCAGTGGGCTCCTGCCAACGTTTGCCGCGTGCTTGTGTTGACATGCTTCTGTGTGCGTGTGTTTCTGTGTGAGTATGTGTGAGGACATTGGACGTGTCCCCTCAGATTAGACCCTGATGGGGTGCTGTTGATGGTGATGATGATGATGGTGGTGGCAGAGGAGAGTGACCCCCCTCCATCACCACCCACTGCGCCACAATCATCAACCGGGGGGAAAAGAATCTCATCTCCATGGCAACCGTGGCCGCGCTGCCAAGGCGGCCACAAAGGAAAGAAAAGGGGGACGTGGGAGGGCAAAGAAGGGGAAGGAGAGAAAAAAGGAGGAAGAGGTGGAGGGAATTTGTGAAGGGGGAGTTAAGAAGGATGAGGGGTGTGTCTGTGGGATTTCTTAGAGAGGAAGATGATCAGATAATCAGGTTTTTACAGTTTGAAAAACACAGGATTTCTGATGATGATGATGCAATCCGATTTTCTTTTCAAACACATACGATTCAACAGTGGAGTTAAAAGGTGATCGAGGTCAGCTGATCAGGATTCAGTCAATCAGACGCATCAGATGGGGCGAATGAGGCACCTCCATCAGAGAAACATGATGATTGTGTTGTCAGTGGGAAACCTTTTGATTTTGAGTTACAGCTGGTGATCATCAGAAACTGTCCCCAACTGGACTTTATCAAGTCCTGAGTGTTTTTGTCTCTATTGTTCCTATAAATAAAAACTGATAGAACAAGAATTGAAGAAGGTTATTAGTGATTGATTCAAGGCTCAAAACATAAAGAAATCACAGTTTTATTCTAACATGATAAAAAAACCCAAAATATTACGTAACAATAATCCCTTTGCAAAATTGTAACATGCATCAAATAAGAGTGTCCCAACCTCAGAGACCCAATATATATTTTTTCACTTTAACTTTGTTCCTGGTCTCGATTTGAAACTAGAATTATCAATAAAAACACGTTTGACTTAAGGATTGAACAGAACACGTGCTTCCAGGTTTCCAACCTGTCTCTGGAAAGTTTCCTAAATTACAAGAACTAAAAATCCAAGAACTAAGAATCTAAAAGATAAAGACCTTAGATATTTGCACAAAGAATTCTGTGTATCCAATTCTTTGTGTCTTGATAAATTATCTACCTGCTTTAACACAGTGTTAAAGACTGAAACCGATAAGGTAAAATGGGGTCTGTTTGGTTTCTTGTTGAAAACAGCTGTTTTTTTCTGGAAGGTTACAGACTGTCCCGGTGGGATCATTGTCTCTACCTCGGCCCTGTACAAGTCAAGCCTCAGGTGGCACCCTGACATTTACTCTGAGGTATCTAACAGCCAGGTGGTAAGAAGTGCATCTGTCACACGGAGCAAAGACAACGATTGTTCCAAGTGTATCCGTGTGACATCTGTGTCAACAGAAATACACTTTTATCTTTCTTACAACAAACTGTTTTCTCTTAATTCCCTGTCAAAGAACAGCTGTCTCCTCCTCAGTGTGTCCCTGTTTGAAAGCTAATGACCAATCCAGAGAAGTTCACGTCAACTCCAGGGAGTGCAACACGATCACCTTTAAAACACGGGACTGAACTAGTTACTGTACACCTGCTGATGGCCCACACTGTGACTCTGAACTAAAAACACATCAGGTTAAAGGAGTTTCACCCGCTCAGGAATTCTGAAACAAATGTTATAAATTTAGGTTTAGGTATGAGATCTTTGCTAATGTTATGTTTAATATCTACCAGACTAAAGAGTCAAAAGATGAAGCCATAACGTTTTAGCTTGATGTAATCTACAGATGAGACACTCCTAGCAGTTTAACTTGTGGTTTGCTTGTTTTTATGTTATAAGCAGGTGTTATGAGTGAGTAGTTACTAAACCGGATGACTAAAATGTTCATATGAAGCTTCTTAGTTAAAAAAATCTGTAATGCTAATAGTGGTGAAATAAGAACTAACGGTCTTTAAAAAACAAGCGTTCAAAATCAACTGCATGCCGAGTGAAAACACAGAACAAATAATAAAATCAACAAATGAAACCACCTGACATTTTAAAGCTACTTAATTAGCATAACAAATTAGCTTAACATATGTTTTTCATGCCCATTAAAAACGTTTTAACACAGCATGGAGAAAAATATGCTGTGAAGATTAAAAAAAAATAAATTAAGTGGTTCTCCCGTATTTGTCTAAGAACGTCAACCAATCAAATGGTTCGGCCCAAAAGGAATGATTGGACAGTCTCTCCAGCCATACGGACTTCTGCATTTATTTGGCTTCTGTGCTCCTAAAAAACTGAGACATATTACAGCAGAACACCACTGCTGGGAGTGTTCACCGCTCTACCATGTCACAGCAGGAGAAACAGCCGCCGGCTGGTTCCACGTCAGGTTCAGGACAAAGTAACAATTAATGTCAGTTGTTCGTCCAAACCGGGGGGGGAGGGGGCGTGGCTTAGGAATTCTACCCGATGGGAGGGGCTGAGAGTTCTGTGACTTTGTTGACAGTCTAAGTTAGGCAATCTGAAATCAGGTATATCAGCTTTAAAGGTCATTGAAAGGACATTCAGCAGCGCTGCAGCTTTTTAATCAGTTAGGTGCAATTTGTAACTTGAGACACTAGATGGTGCAACTTTCCCCACAATGGGTTTTTAAAACTGAGAGTGAAGTAAGGATTTCAGAGAAACTCTCAAACTGATGTCAGACTAGTCTCATGAGCCTCAGTAGGATGGAGGACATTGAACTTTCATTCATGAAATCACTGTCTTACTTTTCTACACCGATATCATCTGTTAATTGTAAGAAGTTAAACGTTCAGGATTGGGTTTTATTGCTTTTATGAGTTCCTGTGCTGTTCAGATGGATGATGCTTAAAGCAAAAAACAGCTGTAAATACCCCCCCCCCAGGGTCTCACCATGGACCGTGTTACAAATGGAGACTGAAACAAAACCTACAGCAGCTTTTCTTGTGAAACTAGACGCCTAGTTTTACCTGAAAGTGTAGAAGCTCCACTCTTGTCAGCAAATATTCATCAAAATATCAACGAACACAATCTACATGTAGTAAAAAGTTAACTATTGAATTTCTAAACTATTTAACAATCATCTGTTATATTGATTTGTTGCTCTGAAATGTTTAAAACATTAGAAATGTTTAAAGTTTGAGTCTGTAAAAGTCTTTAAACAGTGAAATGTGTAGGAATGCTGATCTTGTTGGACGGTGTGATTAGGAAGAGGATGTGTGTTTGAATTGTGTGTCGTAAGGTTTCTCTGTAAATGTGTGTGTTTGAGGTTAGAATTGTCTGTTGCTTCAAATTCAGCGTGAGATTTAGAGAAGTGCTCCGACCACAGCCTTGAGGTTTGGATGAGACTTTGTGCATACGTTTGTGTTTAATGTCACGCAGAGTACACTAACTTTGTGCAGTGTGTGTGTGTGTGTGTATAAGGAAAAGAGGGTGTTATAGGGAACTGGTGGCTGGTTTTGCGTCAGCAGGGTGTGGTGTGATAACAGACAGCTTCTCTCTCTCAGTGCTTTCTGCGCCTGCCAGATGGAGACACACCCAGTTTGACTCCCGACACACACAAACACACAGTTTTTGTGCTTTTTTTTTCTTTCTGACCAGCTCTACAGAAAACCACGAGGGAATAATATGTGACTATATGGCACCGCTTATCTATTTTCCCCTTGGGATTTTTAAAGCATTATTGAATTGAGTTGAAGTTTTTTTTTCTGTGCTGTCAGTAATGTAGAAACAATCTTAGATGATAAATCTAAACACATCTCCAGAGACGGGTCATGTTTGGCAGGAGTCCAGGTAGCAGCATCTGTTGGCTATAAAAGAACCATCAGAACTAACGGTGAAGCAACAAAGCTCCATAAGAGACCAAATAATCTAAACCATAACAGCAATAACAACAAAAAAAAAAACAATAAAAAAAGGCCAAACCCTAAAATCCAGTAACAAGAATATAGTAAAAAAAATGCTTATAAAAACAAAAGAGATGAACTCAACGTAAAGGAAATACAACATTTTATCCAATTTGTTCCACTTTCTGAATTTAACTTCTTTATTTTCATGTTTTTATTTGTTATTTATTTCATTCTCAGCAAATAAAGAGACAAATCTTTATAGAATACATGACATGCAGATTAGAGTAGCAGCTTGTTTAAAACAGACTCTGGTATGATACCCCCCCCCTGCCGCCATTACTGGTTGTTGTGACCACAATAGTCACACCAGGTGCAGATCACAATGAGACTTCTGAGAGGAAACATCTATCACTACATCCTGTAACATTGTAATAATCCTCTCGCAGATAAATGCATCTGGTTAAATTAAAGATTCATCTTATTTTATCTGATTTTACAAAGTTAGGAGATTCTCTTGAAGCTCAAATGTTTTTGGTATCAGGACTCACCAGGCCCTTATTAGGTTCTACAAATACACAAAAATAATACAGAACTAAAGATAAATAAAAAAATGTAAAATATATTAATAAATATCTGGTCTGGAGCATCCAGGTGTGTGTCAACAGATCAATATGGGAAGGTTTATACGTTTATTATTTAACAAATAAAAGGTGTATCTGCTAATGGAGGAGATTAAAGAGAGTTGTCAGCTTACATTGTGTTTGCACTTTGTCAGGTTAAGTCCCATATTATGCAAAATTCACTTTAGAGGTCTTTTAACAGTCGTATCTGTCCCAAAGACTGTGTGTGAGACCAACAGTTAGAAAATATGTTCACCGTTCTCACTTCCTTATTGAGCTAATGCTAAAACAGGTGCTTCTAAAATATTTCACCTGTTGACATCAGCACCTTTGGCTACCTGAGCCCCGCCCTTTACAAATCACGGGCGCGAGCATCCTCACAAACATTAGCACTTGATCATGGCAAAGCTATGAGCTAAGCACAGCAGTTGCTCTGTAGATGGCTGCATCAACAAGCACAAAAGTCTTTTTTTACTCTGTTCTTCTGAGACCCTGAAGACACAATGGATGGATTTTATTTTTGATGGAAATATACTCTCACTTTCCCAAGGTTTTGTACGTGTGTGCCAACCGCTTTGAAGAAGATTGCTTTCATAACATGGATTCATACAAATCAGGGTTCACTAAGCAGCTGAAACTGAAGGGTGGATCAGTTCCTGCTGATCACCTGAGTCACGCCCCCCCCAAGTAGTAGTCCAAAGGTGAACAGCTGACAATAGCTATGATAACTTCAGGATCCTACAAAGGAGTATTTGAGTCATTGTAGACAAAGTAAAAATATTTTGGATAAATTTCCATGCATAAAACTCAAATTTTTAGATTATATTCACATTTTTTTCCAGACAAAACTTCTCATATTCTCTGATGTTGAAAATCCACAAATTTGCAGTTTAGATCTGCATGTGACGCAGTCCTGCAGGTTTTATCCCTCACTTTAAACTTTACCCTTCAGATTATTCACTGCTGAGAAATTTTCCTCGAAGTACTTGTTTCTTCTAGGACATCCAGGAAACATGAGTGACAGTTTGTGCTTAAGAACATCAAATACAAGTGTCAGAAAGTCAGCAGCGCGATCGGTGAACAGAGACGAGCGGTTGTTCTTACTGTAGGCGGCACTTAATGTTTGCATTTTTTCACATTTCTACAGTCTGTTTGACTCTTCTGTGACTTTAAACTGCTGCCAAATGTCTTTAACTTATAATCAAAAATAGATTTCAAAATAATCTTCCACATATAAATAAGTTCACAGGGTGTTTTTTAATGAAAGTCTGCTGATTTTAGAGTTCAACAGAAATAGAAAATTCTAAAGAGTTCTATAACTTTCAATAATGTATTTTGACATGACTTAGTATTTTAATTTTGTTGTGTAATTGTGTTTCAGTACATGCAACGAAGCTCTAACATGCCAACAGGTTCATGGTTAAACCGTGTCTCAGACAGATATTTAGTCTCAGAGCAGATCGAACTTTCTGTAGATAAGACGTCCCTGAGCGGGACTCTGGCCCTTTAAGAGGCGTCGGCCGGTTCTCAGCTGACGGAGGGGTGGAGGGAGTGAAACTGTCAGGGAGTGGCTGAGGGACTGAGATAAGTTTGTCCTCTATACTAAAATGTGAAGCAGAAGTAGACAAGTAGTTCCTGTGCTATTTGTGTATCTACTGTATCAGCATATGATGATGTAATGTTGCAGCATGAAGCGATCGCCTGCTCTCACACCTGTTAGAATTTCTGATTATATGAAATTATTAATACTTTACTAACATAAACCCACTGTGATCATTAAACAGAAGCTGGGAGAGGCCAGCAAAGGTTTGTCAGGCTAGAAGAAGAGATGTGAGAGGGAGTTTTATTAGATAAACAGAGGAGAAGATGGAGTTTTCCTCTTGGCTGTCTTCATGCAGGTTTTTCATTTTGACTCTGAACATTCAGCAGTTTTTTTGTCGCGGTATCTCCATCCTGTTTTGATCTCCCAGTATTCCTGCAGGACAATTGAAGCAGAGCTGGTTACCGCTTGTCACAGTGAGCCGAGCGCCACATTACTGAGAGCTGCAAGCAACACGTGCACAAGAATAAAAATCATAGTGCTACTGAAGCAATTTTCTATTCCCTGACTGCCGATATACACGTTTAGGCTAAAATGTGTTTTTCAGGTTGTGTCTGGATAAGAAACAATTTCACACTTCTTATACCAGTTTATTGGAACACATTTCTCCTCTTAGTAAATCATGTTGTATCTATCAGCCTTTTAACCTCAGCTTTTTCCCCTAAGTCAGCTAAAGTGGTACATTTCCATTAAAATAGACTTTTTTTAACTGTAAAATCTATTATATTTTACACAAGAATTGAATACCTTTCAGTATATGTGCATATAAAATGAGTCACCCTGCTTCTTGAATCTAAAGTGTGTCTGAATAAAGGCATTACTGAAAATCAACCTCTGATTTCTTGCTGTCGCTCATTATTTAAACTACAAATAATGAAAATAGAAAGGAGCATTTTCGACAACTAACGTCAACAAGATGTTACAGAAACACAGCGACATCCTGCGAATCAACTCCGACTCTTAGAAAATTAAAACTGCATTTACTTCATCTTTCTAAACACACCAAAAAAAGGTAGTAAAATATAACTAGAAAGTTTCTTGACAAACTTTGTGTGTGTAAGAAAGCCTGAACCTATCAAAAAGCTGTGTATTCCCATCACTGTGAAGCGACTGTGAAGGAGTGTGTGTGACAGCTGGCAAGTGCACCCAATGTAATGAAAGGACTAAAAGAGTCAAATTAATTTTGGAGTGTATCAGCGATGATCAGGGTTTCACTGCTTTTAATTTTTGTTTTACTTTTTAGATGGTTACAATGTGACCATGTAGTTTGTCACCATGGTAACCCAACATTTTATATGCTAGTACACTGTGACGGACCAAATTGATTTAATTGATGTATCACAATTCAACACAAGTTCCACAAGCTTTCCTGTGCACATTTGATGGAGAATGGCGTTGTCATGGTGATATAGTAAAAGATCTATGAAAGATCCTTTAATTTGTTATAGTGAACAACATTAAGTTGGAATGACATCTGTTGGTCAACCTGTCAAAAAACACCAAGTTTCGACAGGATTTTCTAACTTTTTTGGGGAATTTTGTCACCATGGTAACCCACATAATTATGGCCAGTTTAATGTATTGTATGCATAATAACATCTGGCTGTTTGTGCTATAGGGTATTTCAGGTGAGGTTTTTGCTGAGCTGCATTGCTATGGTAACTGAGATCAACAATAAAAGTAATGGCAGTCATGCTAGAACCAATCCAGATGTTTTGATGTACGATACATCTGTCGGTACTTCTCCGTTCAAGCCACATTAACGTCCAGTGAAGGAGTCCGATTAAGGAGACGGGCACCAATGAGCACAAAGATCTTTCAGAACCAGATGTTAACATGTGGGTCAGGTATCTTTGAAGACATGTTTGATGTAAAAAAAAAAAACTGAAATAGAAAATAATTATCAAAGAAGTTCTGAACAGTTTAGAAGTTTCTGATTGTGCGTTCATCACGGCAGCATCTGTAATCTGGCCTCTTTTATAGAAGGATAGATTCTTCCATCAAAATGACTGTGGCTTGAACAGAAAGTCACACCCACACACATCATACATAATGTGTCTCTTTCAGGCTCTGCAGCTCCTGTCAGCTGTCACTCTTGCTCTTTGACCGGAAGATGCAGCTCTCTGATTGGCTGAGGGTTTCTCACTCATGCAAATAGTGGCAGCCCCTGAAAGTTTCCCCGGGAACTTTTCAGTTCAGACATTGTTACTACTTTTCTGTTTGTTTAGATGTCCCAAACTAACGCATAATAACTTGACAACTCAATGTAACATGGAAAGTTGAAGCCAAAACAAAACAACCAGCTGGTAACGTTCTATGGTTTAAGTCCCGCCCCCTCCATGTAAATGAATGGGAGCTTTTCCTGATTATAAGATTAATTTACTCTTTGTTTAACTTTCAATTAGTGCGTCTTCATCAGGGTTAGTTAAAGAACATTAAATTGAGTTAATAAGTATCAGAATGCATGTTAAACATGATGAGAGCAGCATGACATCTTATCAGGTTACGTCATTTTTACTCTGCCTGCTGGACACAGCTGTATAATCCAGATGTTTGTACGTGAGTGCGGGGCTTTGTCTTCGCCTGTATTGGTCTGAAATCACACAGAATCATGAAAAGTTTGTGAGTTTAATGAGAAGGTCATATGATGTGTTCAGGAGCTCCTGCTACAGTTAGGAATTTAAAGGTTTCTAACAGAATCAGCTCCAGAAAGACCAAATCATTTGTATTACACAGACATTTTGTGCTGTTGATGAAGTATTTTTTTACTGTGGCGCCCAAGCAGCCGCCACCCATCTGCCCATCTCATCGCTGTCACTTATTAACCGAGCCCCACCCTTTCCTGCACGCACACATCAAGACAAAGTGAGGGAGGGTGAGAGGAGGAAGAGAAATGAGACAGAAAGACAACGATGGGTTTGTGTGTGTGGGCGTGTGTGTGTGAATTTCTTTGCTTGAAGAAACTTCTGACCTGATAGATCCCACAGACATTGAGTGTTATTTCATCTTCCTTCACGTATCTCTTCTCTAAGAGGTTTGTCCTTTTGCTTCTCGAGGTTGAGGCTACATGAGGAGGGGCATGTTTGTGTGTGTGTGTGTGTGTCTCAAGTTACAGGAGTTGTGCAATATTTGGACCCTCAACTGGAAACCAATGGAAACTGACCTTCCTGTCCTCCAGTGGACTAATCTGCTCCACGTCCACTTCTCTCCAAAGAGCAGAATGACTGAAATGGACACTTAGAGAGTTGAACAGTTCCTATTTTTCCTTCCAATTAGCCAGACTTTTCTGGAAACTTCTGAAGTGATTTTGATGATTTGTTTTTGAGATTTCTGAAGGTCTCGTAAAGATTTTTTTGCTGATTTTTGCATTTCATGTAGACTCTTTAGTAACTTCCATGCAATAAAGACACAATTTGTTCCACTTTATTTAACTAAATTTATAAAAACACTAAAGATAAAACTATTTGACCATCAGATTCTGGCATTTTAACACCAATAAGGTGATTTTTATGGATGTTTTAGCTGCAAACCAACATAAAGTAGATGATAAGCTGGAGGATTATTCATCTCTTAGGTTCTCCCTTCCTTTCTTCTCTACTTTAAGCATCAACTACACCATATGTTCTCATGATCAGGTACAAGGACAGAAAGTCAAGGAAAAGCAGCAACAGTCCCTAAACAAACGTTGAAAGATCTTCAGAAAGTTTGAAGATTTACTGCCCACGATCAGTTTAAAAGGTTTCAAGATGAACAATGGTTTTAAACTTCTGCTTTGGAATAAAAAACATTTGATTCTTGCATCTAATGTGACAACAATTTTAATCTAATTTTATGTCCTTGGCCAAGAGTTCCAGAAGAAAATTCAATGAAAAACACATATTTGTGTTTCTGTCAACACAAAGAAAGACTTGTTTCTTCTGAAATTGTGCCTGAAAATTATTATATTTGATCCATTTAATCATGAAATTGTGTGAAATAGAATAACCATCAGTTTAATACAGAGTTGACAAGCCTCACACATCTTTTCTCATTCTCCATTAACTGTGTGCTAACCAGGTCGTTGCCCTAATTAATCCTAATGCTTGTTGTTCTGGGTAAAAGATTGTAAACCAGGAGGAAATCAGGATGTTTTTAATTCTAATCAGTCATAAAATCTGCTGGTTTGAGATCCGTCTTTCTAACAAAAACAAAAGATTAAAAAGAAAAACATCCTCATGAAACAATTCTGCATTCAGTAGAAACTGGACATACCGGAGCTTTTAGCCTTGTTATTCAAGTTAAAGTGTCATCGTTTCGCTGACTAATTAGAGAAAAAATTCAGGAACTCCAAACACAGATTGTTGGATAAACAGTCTCTATCGCTACAGATAATCAACCTGCAGCACCTGCTTATTTCCGTCTCTTTTGAAAATCTGAGCAAACATGAAGTTTGACTGCTTTTACTTTCAGTTTAGTGACAAATTGTGACATTGTTTAGTATCTGAACTGTATTGCATGTTGGCAGGATGTTAGGCAGAGCTGTGAACTTCTACTGAACCCTCAGTGGAATGAGAAAGCAGTTATTACGAGGGGAAAATCCTTTTGTCTATTTTTGATTGTTTCCTTAGTTCCTCTCTAACAGTCAAATGACGGAGAATCCTCGCTACATTCTGATATCTAAAACCTAATCATGTTGATTTCAGCTCGTGTTGATGTGGACAACATATTTCATTTTTGCTAAACATCCTGTGGAACTGAATGGTCTTAACCAGAAGTGAAACATGTATGTGTACATGTATGTGTTCATGGGAACCCTGTGGGGGCATGAACGCTGCAGCTGACTGGGGCAGTCCCCCCGCCCCCTACCCCCCCCCCACACACACACACACACACACACGCATGCAGAGCTGGAGGGGGTTTGGGGAGAGACAGCAGTGACACGAAGGAGAGCATTGACCCAGATAGTCTCCCAGTCCCACCCTCTCTGGTTTGCACGCTGTAAAAAATAAGTTCCTTTACCTTGCAGAGATTTTATAAACAGTCATATTGTTTTAGTATTTAAAATAAACTCAGACTGATTAATAATTTTATTATCTGCTGGTCTGAGTGAGTCCATAAATGATCTACCAGAAGGAACTGTTGAACACTGTATGAGCAGGCCTGACGGTGAGAAGCTTGAACTGTTTAGATTTCAGAGCTTCAGTCTTTTCAGCAAATATGTGCACCGCAGCGTCATATTTCTTGCTTTTGATATAAACAAGCCTTCTTCTTACTCCAATTATTTGTAGACGTTCTCCTCTGATACGTGGAGGTCTAAAAACGCAGACTGTGAGCAGAAAACGTGTGCGGGAAGCATTCAGAAGGACTCTGATCCTCATCAGATCTCTGCAGCTTTGCAGTAACAGAGCGGTTGTTCCGAGCGGGTGTGAATATGTGGGATCATATGAGGATGAAGCAGAGCATTCAGTTCACGCTCAGTCGGCCTTCACTGGATAAAAATAGATTTTAAAATCATAAAATTGGTCTCTTTGAAGTCCAGAGACAGATTCTCAAATGTGCAACCGCAGAATATTTCTACTACAAACATCTCAAAAAATGTCCAGACATTCATTATCTGTGTTATATTTGACCTCAAGGCCTGAAATTAGTGATAGTAGAGTTCAAGTCATATCCTCAGATGACTTGTTTAGTTCACAGTGACTTCACCGCAGCGTCTGCTGGACCAGTATGTTTTACTTTTTCCTTCATTTACATCTTTGCCGTCACAACAGTTAGTACGGATTGTATTTTTTACAGTGAAATCAAACACATTAAAAACAATCAGAAAACAAATCATTTGGGTTTAAAACATTTTTTATTAAAATTATTGTGATTGTTCAAAGAAAACTGCAACACGAGGTTCTATGCAGTGAGACGCACTCAACAGAAACAAGGGGATGTTTGTTGTCCACTAGAGGGAGCTGTTTGTCAGGTGAAACCATCTTTAACCTAAAAACCCTACTGTGTATTACTTTGAAGACAATAAAAATAATCAACATATACATGTAAAAAAAACGAACAAACTACGGAGCCCCTAACCCCTCCTTTCCACCTGATGCGCAACAGATGCATAACGTAATACGCGCCATAAAAGTCCATAGGACCATTTCCACTGGACGCAAAGCAACGCGAATCAGAAACGTCTCAGAAGCGTCTCAGAAGCGTCTCAGAAGCGTCTCAGAAGCGTCTCAGAAGCGTAGTGTCGTGGGCTTTACGCGGCAGTTCTACTTTTTATACACTACGCTTCTAAAACGCGTCAAGCTCAGCAGTTTAGTGTGAACCAGACAGGAAATCAGGCATTCATGAAACGTAAAATACCCGGAAGTTTCACAATAGAAGAACACGCACGAGTTTGAACTCCGTCGGTGGTGTGAAAATAAACCACATACCTTCTGGATACATGTTGTCTTCTTTCTTCCTGCTTTTTGTTGTTTGTACTGATGAAACAACATCTCTCAGGACCAGCTGGATTTACATGAGTGATATGCGTGTGAAGCGCTCCCGGTGGGAAGGGACACTCGGCTGATTGCATGAGCAAAATGCTACGCGCCGTTGATGCGTTCGGTGTAAATGAGGGGTAAGGGGACAGGAGTAAAACTAAATCTTTCACATGTGTACCAGATACTTTCTCGTGTGTGCCACATGTTGCGTTGTTTTCAGATTACATTTAGAATGGGAGAATTGGCGATAGATATAATTTACCTTCTCTTCCTTGAGTTTATGGATGACACCAGATGTATTTCGTGTTTTTGAGATGTTGGATATCTAAACTTCTACAGCCAGTCTCTATAGCAGGGGTCATCAACTATATTTGTCAGAGGGCCAGAGTTTTACCAGACAGTCTCCTTGGGGGCCGGACCCCCAAGAAGAAAATCAAATAAAAATCTAATTTTGGCTTAATATTATGTTTAATGTTTATACTTTTTCCATTTCATTACAAAACTGAAGGCATTTGATTCAGGCTCCCATCACCTATACCACAGTCAACCACTAGGAGTTGCTTTAATGGTGGGGACCACTATTTTCGTTTTGATTCTCACAATTTTGGAATCCAGTCGCGGGCTGGATTGAATGGCTCAGCGGGCTGGATTGAATGGCTCAGCGGGACGGATTCGGCCCGCCAGTTGATGATCAGTGCTCTATAGTAATATCTGGGTCTATGAACATTGCTTGGTTGGCTATCTGATGTGAACGAGAAAGTATTTTTTCACCCTTGTCCACTGAGGGGCTGTAAACCCCCAACCAGTTTTTAATTTGCTTCACCAAACACGTTTTGATTTTATTATATTTGTCATAACAAGTTTTAGCAAGAAATCTGTGTTAAACATTTGAAATGTTCGTATTAAATGTATTTAAATTCACCTTCCTTTGAGCGTTGACAGTTTTTTGACGAGACGTCATCTTAAATGATCTTAAAAGACTGATTATATGGCTGAAGTGTGACGGATCCTAAGACCCTCCAGAGGTTTAGGCTTTCATGCTGCTCATTACCTTTCATCACTCTGTATTCATACGAACCTTTAAAGCATTTTGTATGAGCAAAACTGTTTTTGTATGCAGGACTTGCACAGATTAGAGTTCATTGGTTTTTACACATGTCCCCCTTTATGGTGTCTAAACAGCTCTGATCCATTGGGACATGAACATGGGACCTCTGGGGGTGTCCTGTGGTGTCTGGGACCAGCTTGTTGTCAGGACCCTTTAGGTTCTGTGTGCAGAGCCTCTTTGGATTAGGCTTGTTTTTAAGCATGTATCAGCTGGATGGTTTCTGAGGCCAGATGAACACTGTTGTCTCTTTCTTTTAGACGCCCATTAGCTGTTTTATTTTACAGTTACAAACTACAGCATGTAGGAGGGTTTGATTCCAGCAGCTCTGGAGCCATGTGCCCCTTTACAGAGGTTTTTAGTAGTTTTACCAAAAAATGACATGCAACACGTGCATGAATTTCAAAGTAAGCTTTTGTTTAAATTTACCCAAGTTATGCGTCAGGACATGGACAGGACTGATGTCTTCTCTGAGTTAATGTCTGTGCATGAAAACCCCTCTGACTTTACTTCAGTACAATGTCTTACTGTAGTTCTATAAAAAGTTGTTTTTTTTATTTCAAGAATCCGATTGTTTTATTTTTGGCTTTAGAAAACATGATGAGAGGGATGAAAGTGATCAGCATTATTTCCTGCATCTGTTATCGTTTGAATCTCTTTTGGGTCGTGAGTCAGCTGTTGTTATACCATATATTGTGTGAAAATGTTTTAAAAGCAGTTTAAATCTGACATAAACCCTGTCAGGGTTCCTTTTAGAAGAAAATCTGCCCCTCCCTTTTTCATCCCTCACTACCCCCACCCCTACTTCCTGTGGTAGGATCAGAGGCTGACAGGGTCACACCCACCCCACCCTTTTTTATTCCTGGAACTCCACAGTGGGACCCCCCCCCCTTCCCTCCTGGGGGAGCCACACATACACACAAGCATCTTGTCAGTCCTCGTTAATACACACAACATGCGCATACACTCTCACAGTCTCGCACTATCACCACTCGTTAGTTCTGCTCCACACACACACTAACGCACATGACTCCTGCACACCCCCCAACCCCCCACCCCCATCCCACCGGTGTACTCCTTCCCCTTTACTGCCTTGTTGGAGAGCAGATGTGGATCAAGTTGGATTTGCTACAGATTCCCGGTGTTAGCTTCATTCTGTTAGCAGCTGTAATATGTGTGTGACCTGTAAACTGAAGCACCACCCTGCTGACTTAAAACCTGTGATTTCTTCTTCATTTTATTCTCTTGTCTACATCCTGCAAACAGACTTAAATTAAATACTAAAGTATTATTTGCAAATCAGATTTAATCCGGGTCTTGCGATAGCACGCAGCCTTTAAACCCACAATTCTTCTGATCAGATTTATGCTAAAGTCTGTGTGGGATGCCAAAATGTTTAGCCTCTGTGCAGGACTGGCACCAATATAACCCCCCAAAAATAACAGAGGAATGACATTTTATTGAGACATCTGTCAGTAAATCATCCAGTTTTATTTTCTTCTTCTATGTTTTCCTTGCAGTAGCTCCTATTCATTAGATTCAGTTTGGTCTTATTTTGTCCAACTTTATTCTACCAGCAATTAATGATTCAATAAGTTTTCATATGAAGGTAGTTTTCTCTTGAATATGTACTTTATTACCCACTTGTATTAAATATGAAATAAGTGGATCTGGTTATTTTCTGGAGCATCAGTGTTTAGACAGCGTGTCACATTTGTTGTGATAAATTGCAGAATCGTCCCGTCCAGCTTCAGGTGGAGTCTGAACCTGATTCTCCAGGTGAAACAGATTCACCTGTTTGTGTGACTTGCTTCCAAATCAACAAGGTGTATAAAACAGGTAAATTTCACCCTTGACCTGAAGTACCTTGTCTGCTCTTCGTGTGGGTACTTCACAGTGTTGCTCAAACAGAATTCTTTAAATATTTCTACACTGAATATAACAGTTTAACAAGCAGAAACACTGATGGGGAGGTTTTATATTTTGAGAAAACGTCACTGAATGTTAGAAACTGATGCAAAACCATCTGAAACCAGCAGAAATGGAGGTGAATGACTTCATGCTGCTTTTCTCCTCTTCAGTTTAAAGAGGCCATTTCATACAAATTTCAGGACTTTGTGGTTATTTCGTAAGTATTAACTAGTAATATGAAACATTTTATATCTAAAAAACGTCAGGAAACACTGATTAACAGACCTTTTAATCTGTCTGCATTAAAATTCGGGTGGTTCTGGCTCCTTCCGTTAGGCTTCGTTAGCAGCTCGTTCATATTCAGTGTTCGAATTTGTTGGACTCTGATTGGCTAACAAACTAGCCTATGAGAGCAAGGTATACTGTTTCCTGCCCCGCTGCGCATGGCAACGTCAGACGTTGTGTCTTCCTGTTTGATACGTCTCATGCTAACAGCTTTTAGCCAGCAGCATGCTAGGCGTGGTTTCAACTGCGAGAGCTGCCGAATACTAACGAACAAAGGAGTTGTGATGAAACAGATACAGGCCGTTCGGACTTGGGAGAACTCGGGTGTCATCGCCACCTGCGTAGTTTGAGAGATTAAAACTGAAAGAGAAGTTGTTGACCTGTTTTCACACCCACTATGAAGGTAAGAACACCTGTGGAGCTAAAATATTCAACAGAAACCTCAGAAAAATAATTTTTAATGGAAGAGTCTCTTTAAGAAACAAACATTCACTTGAAAATGAATACCAATAAAGAAGATAAAATAAATACTAACTGTAAAGGACTGAATGTAATGGAATAGATGTAATTATTTATTTAAAATATGCAGCTCTTAACTTCCCCCCACATGCAGTTTGGCTTAACGAGGTCAAATGAAGCTGCAGAAAACTGGTCCAAATTTTCCAAACAAATTTTAAAGGATGAATGTTTTCATTGTTTAAAAAAAAAAAAAAAACTTTTAGTAAACATGAAGTCACGTAAGAATCAAACTTAAAGACATAGAGACACATCCATTTCTATACCTGCTTGTTACTGTTCAGGGTGTCAGAGAATCTGCAGCAGCTCATTTCTTGCTGTAGAAATTTCATGTGGAAATAACTTTTCTGAGTCACGTTGAGTTCTGGGACAACATGCCAGCTTGAGACTGTGCTCATGGCTTCAAATGTAAAAATAGTATTTAGTCTTTTACAACAATGTTGTGGGCTGAAAAAGAACAATGTGTTTCAGTGCACAGAGTCTGGTGACACTTCAGACACGATGTGGGTCGTGTTGTTAGTTGGGGGGGAAGGTGAGGCTTTTACCTTTGTTTAGAGACACAGAGGGAGCTCTGTCCATTCAGGGTGGGGGGGATTGTGTGTGTGTGAGAGGGGTCCTACTTCCAGCCACACCCGTACTGATCAGTTAAAGCTCCGCCTCGCTGTGGAATCCACTGCGGCTGGGTAACATGCCCGCCTGAAGTGCACTGGCAGGGTTTAAGTTTCTGTTGTCAAAGCAAAAACAAAAACACAGCAAACAAAAGAAACCAACACAAATATGAATCAGTATGAAAGTAGAAAAAAAAACAAACGGGTAATTTTGATTTTCAGTTTGGATGTAAATCTGTTTGACTGTGTGCAACAAGAAACAAATGTTTCAGCCTTTTAAATGCATCTGTGTGGAAGTGTCAGTGCGAACGTCCACACAGCTCAGTCTGAATTTATCTTTACTTAAACTACCTGCAACCTCCAGTTTTACTGCATTTTATCAAGAACGTCGTCACTGATGAGCAACATTTACTCACAAAAATAATGCTGCACTTACACAATCTTTTCTTTCTTTCATTCAAGTCCAAAGTCGCCGTGTCGTCTTGTTTAGTTGGACAAACTGTGTTTTGATTCAGCAAAAATCGAAAAATATAGAAAGGTTTTAGTTTAATGGAACATATTTTTACAAGGAGTCGGTCTGTGCTGGACTTGATGTGACAGATGACACATGACCTGAGCCTTGACGGATGGTCTGATTACATCCAGACTGTAATTCTTCAACAGCATTTTCCAGCATGGACGGACTGATTTCAGTGTTTGACTTGGTTTTAGAACTTAAGATTTCAAGAAATTCCTCAGAGATCCTGTAACCACCTTCACACTGACATCAGCTGAAATCATTTTGATTAAAAGGGTTTATTTATATGTTTTAGCATCTTCTACTAGTGGACATCAGCAGAGTTCGTATTAGGATCAGCAAACGCGTTCATGAGAATATATATATAAAATATATTATAATTAGTTTATAAATTAACAGTTAAATACTAGAATTTGACTGACTTTATACACAAATCTAAAATGTCATGTTTTAAACATTTTTTTTAAGTGAGGACATTTTCTTGTTCACTTTATTTTAAAAATCTAAATCGTATGAATCAGTATTTTCTTTGCGGTTCAGTAACAGCTTAAAATTATGATTCTGTGTAAAAGGGGTGGAAAATCTGTCTGGTCCATTTGTAACAAGTAATTTGACACTTTCATATTTATTTTATTTGAAGATTTTTTGGAGAGAAGAAAGACTGAATATTGTAATTCTTTACCATGGAGTTATAAAAAGTGTGTCGTTTTTCGTTTTATCAGGGTATCTCATCACAGATCATGTTTTAAAGTCTAAACTCGTTGATCATAACTTTTATCTTCTTAGTGAGATCATTTGGAACACGGATGATTCTCTGATATAAAGTTTGGGTTGAGGAGGAAGTGGACAGAACATTCGAACTGAGCAGCAGGAGTGTGAATCTGAATGTGTGTGTGTTTCTGCTTTGGCACTCCCCAGTTGCTCTCTGTATGTGTGTGTGTGTCTCCAGCTCGACTTCCAGAAAAGGGTGTGTCTGCCTGCCTGCCACTGAAAGGGAGGGAGGGGTCAGTTCATGGCTACTCCTCCCTGCTCTCTCTGTTATTTCTCCTCCGTTCTCATTCCCTCACTGGCAGCCTTAAGATTTAGGCCTTTGTCTGTCTGCCTCTGTCTGTTTTTTTTGCTTTTCCCTTTCTGTCTCTTGTAAACAAGGTGTGTGTGTTTGTGGGAGTTTTTACTCCCTCACCTGACTCATTTTTAGAGAGAAACTTTTTTTTTACCTGAACTTTCAGAATGTAGGTATTTTTTTTCAGTTTTTGTTTCTTTAAACTTGTTTGCTTCTTCCTTCTCTCCTCGACTACCTGCTTTTATTTTTATTCCTCTCTTTCTTTTTTTACTTTTTTCTACTCTTCATCTCTTAGGAGCCCATTCCCTTGGCAAAACTTTTTTTTTCTACCTTGCTCTGACCCCTCCCTCCTCCTCCCATGTTTTTCACTATCCTTTCCCCCACCCACCCACCCCCACTCCTCTCCTCAACTACCCTCATATCACCTCTTCTCCCAGCCTGATCTTTCTAGCCTGTCTTCTGCTTTTCTTCCACGTCTGCTCATCTTCCTTCCTCTAATCTTCTCGTTTTTCTTCTCTTCCTCAGTGCCAGTCGACTCCAAAGCAGAAGAAGAGTGCTGCCAGCACCCGAAAAAAACAGAAGAGCCCGGTCAAGCAGAGCGTTCTGACCCGGCAGCGGTCACCTCCACCATCTTCACCTCCAACATCTGCAGCCCAGAAAGAGGAGGAGAAGAAAGAGGAGTTGGCTACCGGGCCTCGGCCGCCTCACAAGGAAAAGGAGGAACCTGGAGGAGAGAAACTAAAGGAAGTGGCGACGCTGCTTGTGAGGGTGAAGGAGGAGGAAACGGAAGAGGAGAAGGAGGCGGAAGGCCAGAAAGACATGCCCTCTGTACAGATCAAACCAGAGCCAGAGGAGATGGAGTGCACGGTGAGGAAAAGGGGGCGGGGTTTAGATGGAGGTGATCGGTTGATTGATTACAGGAAGTAGCGTAGATGGGTTGATGGAGTGGATTGAGTAGAGTGGAGGCAGGTGTGGCAGCAACTAGCTCACAGTTAGACATGTTGAAACATGTTGAGTCCATGTTGAACACACAAGACTTCACACACACAGAGATGGTTTCAGTTTAACTCCTCATCAGAGTCTGACCAATCACATCTCAGAAAAACCTTTAAATATCCAGTTTCAGTTTTAAGAATCAGATTTCTCAATGACAGGACATGTTTGTGACAACGTGGACTTTTCTACGTTTCTGTAATATTCACATGGTCGATTAACAAACTGGCAACATCAGCTTCTTTTAGACGAAATAATTCGATGAGTTTTCTGAAGGTTTCAGCAATAAGAATCTTCCTGAAGGACGAGTCAGTCATCAAAGCAATGTTAAGGTTAAAATCACCACTTACCATTACATCTTCATCTTCAATAATCTTTATTTTATTTTAGATAAAATATTTAAATTTGACGTTCTTGAGTTTTTTGGAGGGGTTAAATGACACATGTTTTGTTGTTATTTAGAGGTGTGTCCAAATGTTGACCAATCAGCAGCATGACCATGTTGTCATGTTATAAGTAATATTAATGTGGTTTCTGGTAGAACAAAAATCCCATGTGTAAGATATTGTGTGTACATGAGGACTGAGCAGATGCCTGGGTGTATGTTTAGCATGTTTTGGAGCAGATATGGACATAGATTCATGAAGAAGGTCTCAGGTGGAGCTGGGAACTCACCTGCTTCTTGTTCTCAGCTCAGAATTTGAAAGTCAGCAGATGGGATTTCATTTTAGGAGCATCAGGTGAACAAACTTCAGAAATCTCAAATCTTTTTATGTCAGCAATAAAAATACAAAAAACTGGGATTCTAAATGTTAATCAGTGGGCGTGTCTTCACTGCTGTATGTTTAACATGAGCCTGTTGATTTGATTTGTCTTTTAGTTGCTGTTTGAGGATTTTAGTTTAGCTTAAAGAAAGTATGAGCACAGGTCTTATGGTTAGAATCAATCAGTAAAAAAACTAGCACGACTATGAACTCATCAAAACAGAAACAAATCATGTACTATAATGGTGCGTTCACACCGGCCCAACCATCAACTTCATAAGCGGCAAGTTTATATGTAAAGTCTATGGTGGACGGGCGTCAGACAGACGTCAACGGTTCTGCGTCGCTTTGTGAGCGTTATGAGCGGCAACTTTTCTAGCTTTTCTAGCGTTTCAGGCGTTGACGCTTGAAAAGCTAGAAAAGCTCAAAGTTCAGCTAGCTGAACTTTTGACGTTGATAACGCTCTTGAAGCGGCATGTCAACCAATCAGAGCGTCTCATCGTTGTGACGTAAGACGTCACAGCACGTAGCCGGAAAGAAACGGGATCAGCCAAAAGATAAATTAACCTCATCCAAACGTAGCTCCTGGAACAAATGGTTAAACTCACCAAACTCAGAACGCATCTGAAGAATGGGGTGTATCCACAAACGGCGCTGATGCACCCGACGTCGACGTTGTCTAGATCTATGAAGTAAATAAATCCAAGCCACTGTCTCACTATGATCCGCAATAGCTCCGAACATCCGATAACAAAGGAAGCCCCGCCTTCGCGCTCTTTTTCGGTCAGGCTTTACGAGCTTTAACGCCTATGCGCTCTGACTGGCAGGTGTTATGAGCTTCAACTTCAAATGTCAAATTTGGAGCGTTATCAGCGTTGCTTGACGTTGACAAAGTGGCCGGTGTGAACGCACCATAAGACATCACTTGAGCAGCTCTAGATCTGGGAGGTCTAATTTATTAAACATCTTTAAGGCCTGAAGTTCCCTTTAACCCTGTAAGACCCAACTTATTAAAAAATAGCCAGAAAATTCTGATTATTTGGAACTGAGACGTTTACGAAGCCTTAGAACAAAATTCACAAATGTTTTTTGCTGTATCATGTTATTTATAATAGCTTTTTTGTATCACATTTATTACATTGGCCGTTTTAACGGTTTAATTGCAATATAAAAAATGAGTTAATAATAATGCATTCATCCATATAATAATGATGATTTAACCTGAAAAAAAAAGGCAAGTGGATCGTTTACTGGGAGCAACCATGTTAGAAATGATCAAAACTATGTAGCAAATATGATACAAGGGGCATTATAGGGTTAACATGGACAAAAATCACCTTAGAAAGTGTTATGAAAGCAAACTTTTCTATAAGATGCAGGAGTGTCAGAGAACTGAGCGAAGCAGTTTGTAGGAGGGAAGCTGAATGGATGATGATCAGATGGAGTGAATGACAGAGGTTTAATGGGAGAGATGGGACAGATTCAGCAGAGCATTGTGGGTAATTTTACCTGTTTATGATGAAGAGTTTGATCATAAGTGGGATGTCAAAACTTTCTTTCTTTGTGTTTTTATTTGCAAAGTAAAAACCCTGACAAAAAGGCAAATTTAACACTCAGACAGTTTCAACATGCACGAGTCTAAATCTAAACAATGTGGGGCTGGAAGTCCTGTTAACGTGAGTAAACACCCCAAAAAACAACTTAACGAGGGCAACATCCTGTACATGAAAGGGGCGGGACTTTAAACTTGAAACCAGGATTGGGTTGGTGCAGGTCTTCACACCATGGTTGTGGTTACCATGTCAACCCTGGACCAACAGTGGGACTTTCCTGCTTGAGGCCCTTTGAGCAAACCTTTTGATCTGGGATTCAAACAGCAGTCAGTAATGAGCTGAACAGTGTAAATCTGAAGCGAATGAAGACGAGTTTCTGAAAAGAAAAACCGGTTCAGGATCAACAGTGGTGAAGAAGGTGTCACTTGAATAGTTTTACATTGTGTACTTTACGTCTGTAGTAGTTAAATATTCGTTGACTTCCTCATTCCATTAACTTTGATTTTACTACAGCACGTTGCAATCAGACGTGGTGATTTTTAGCTGTAAATTACAAATCAGCTTCATGATGCAGATTATTTTTCGGTACTCTGCTTGTTGTTTTGAGATGCTAAAAGGCTTCTCCATCAGCGTGGAGACTGAAGAATGCACTTACACTTAATGCACTTATGTTTGTTATTGGTTTGTCTTGCTGGCTAATTATTATTTCACATCCTCTTAATGGATGCAGTGATTATTGGTGGCTTCACCTCTGCATGCTGATTAAATATAATCATATGTGATGTCTATATGTTTCCCTGGCTGAGCTCAGTCGGAGCAGACAAGTTGCTGCACATAAAGTCATTTCTAGCTGTTCGTGCTGATACATCCATACCCTGTTATAATCAGAGGCGTGGGAGGATATACAGTAAAGGGTGTGAGGAGTAATGATAAGGTGAGGTTTGTCTGTGTCGCAGGCACGCTATAGCAGCCATTACCTCAGCCTACATGCAGAGAAAAGATGCTTACGGCGAGGGTGGAGTCGGCAGGATGGGTGCAGCATGAAGAGAATGAGCTTGAGGAAGTGCAAAAGAGCAAGAGGAGCCAGATGGGAATAGGGTTCAGATGGAGGGAGGAGATACAGTGGAGATGGAGACGGCGTGGTCACTCAGATAAGAACTAAATGTACTGCAGGAATGTTACTGCTGTCCTGTATATGTCACTTACTGTAAAGTTGCATTGCATGCTGGGAGATGCAAACTGAGGCTAGTTTTAAGTTTTCAACAGGAGAGCTAACTCTTCCACAAAGAAACTGCAAGCTTATTTAACAGATTTTGGAAGTTGGGACACAAAGGAACATTTTTGGATTTGTTATACTAAAATGAAAACAATCATAGATCAATGAACCATACAAATATGAACCATACATAAGCAGTTTAGCATCAGTTTATTATATTTAACTGTTATCTAGAGAAGTATGTTAGTAATTATTCATCTGGTTGAGCCTGTTTATCACCTCCATTGCAAAAGAATGTCCAAAATATATTATTATGAGAGCTGATGGGGCTAAATACCTTATACATTTTAGTTCTAAGCTACAATGAGATTACAGTTCAGTCTTCCATTAAATTTAAGGAAAATGAAGAAAATCCACTGAAATAAATAACAGAAGCGATGTTTGTGTTTCACTTCCATTAAACTGATAGTTTTATTATTCTAGAAACTTTTCTCACACCTGTAGTTGGTTAAAACAAGACACAGAAACATCACACTCTAAAAGTCCCGTGTGCTTTGAAAGGACTTTTATTATTAACTGGCACTTTATAAATAAAAACAGACTGAATTGAATATTGTGTTTCATCACAGGATATACAGATGTGAGAATGATGCATTTGCAAGACTGGCTCTTTATACAGGGAGTTGTGTGTTTTGGAGCAGAGATGGGGATAGATTCATGAGGAGGGGCTCACGCGGGGCCAGAAACCCGCCTGCTTCTCATTCTCAGCTGATAATTTGAAATTGTAGAAAAGTCAACAAATGGGATTTAATGGCATCAGGTGGAAAACAGTCCTCCCAGGTTACAAGCATGAAGCTCAACAAGAACAAAATAACAATTTCAGGGTTCCTGAATTTAACTTTTTTTTTTACAGGTTTTATAGTTGTTGTTTAAATTTACACGTATGTTGATTTGCCTTGATCCTCCAAATTTTAGATGTGTAATTTGAGCTGTCAAAGATGAGCTGAGTGTTTATTTTGCTCTTTTAAAGACTAATTAATTACATGTATTTCAATCATGTTGATTTTTCACATCAAACTGATGTTGGGTGGTTGAATTTTTTTTCTCACACTGGACCGGTAGAGAAAGACTGGTTTTAAAAGATTTTTGGACTGTTTCTTTCCTCTGGTGTGAAAGATAACGTGTTTAAAGTGTTTAGCTTCCAGAAGCATGTAAAGTTTGGCGACCTTCCAATTAATTTTAGTTCTGTTTCAAATTTGTAAACTAAGTTTCTTTGACATTTTGGCTCTGAGTATCTGTTGCTTCTCTGTTTTTTAGTGCAGTCAGACTCTGACCTGGCTGCATCACACCCGCTGTACCACAGGTCACTTTCTCCGTCAACATTTATCACAATCTTTATAATCATGTCCAACAAGATTTCCTGAGCAGGTTATAAATCTAATCTCAGTTCCAGTTTACACCTTTTAAACGAATGTAAAGACCAGAGCTGTAGAAACAACACAAGCCTGTTCACATTTTATTTTCTAGTTACTGTAAAAAAAAAAAGTTGTTTTAATTTCAAGTTTCTTATGAATTAAGGAGGTTGACTGTGTTATTTACTTTTCATGGAAGGTGTGAAGAGAGAAAAACTGCTAGAAAGGAAATGTGTGATTGATTGTTTTACTAACTTCCAATACTTGAGGGAATTATGGAGTTTTGGGGACGGGGGAGGGGTCCGGTCAAGCTCCATGTGTTGTGTGTATGTGTGTGTATTGTGGCATGGTGTGGTTTGGGTTAGTGATGGGTGGGGGCTGGGTGGAGTTCTATTGCATAAGGGATCATTAAGCAAAGGTTGTGCGTTTGTATGTGTGTGTGCGTGTATGTGTGTCTTGACCACACCTCTGTGGCTGTCTCTAAGGGGAGTGGGCCTTCCTGACCAAAGATAAAGTTTTCAGGAAGCAGACCCTCTTAGTATTCACTCAGCTTTTTGCTACACGTTGGTCCATAAAATTATCCATTACATCATTTATTTTCTCAAAAGTCTTTTTATTGAATCTACCCTGAAGACGAATTCAAATTTTAGAGTGAAAACGAAAAAAAAATCATCTGAAACAAAAATATGCCAAGAAAAAGTTGCCTCAAATTTAAAAACATTCTTCTTCAGCAGTAACAAGCGTCTATTTGCTCACTAGCTTTTGGTTTCTGGGTGTAAGACAAATGCCAAGAATAGCCTTTTGTCCACATCTTGATACTTCCTCATTTGCGTTTCAGCTGGAGACGATGTGAAATTCCCATCTGAAATCCAAACAAAAAAACAATAAAGTATGGGTAAAGTGAAAGTATTGTTCTGTAATCTCAATCTAAATGATAGATTTTTATTTTTCTCCAAGCAAAGTTTGCAGGGTGAATGCTTGGTTTGTTATTTACTCTTTAAAAAAATCTGCATTCATGTATAGTTGGACATTAGAGATTCATTCTTGCTAACATGCAGTAAGTTATAACCTTTTTTTCAATTCAAATTTCAACTTGGGTGGCATGTAGTATGACAAGCTTTTATTTAGAGTGGCAACAACCCCCCATGCTTCCCTTGTAGATGTTCCCCTGTCTTGTTATTGTGTGTGCAAAAAAACAATAAAAATGTAAAGTATGTAATGTCCCTTTTACCATTTTCACAAACCCACCTAGTACATCAGCAAACATCTGATGCAAACATCAGGTGTACTGGGTAAGTTGGACTTGTATTTAAGGGGTTTACTTCTGATCAGCATTGATGGAAACATAACAACTTGCTGCTATTTTGCAGTGCTGCATTCAGGGCCGCAAGAGTGGTCACAGCTCATTTTTTTAATCAGAGTAATACTTATTTACTTACTGCAATATTGAATATGGATGTTTTGATATTGACACTGGCAACTTGAAGATAAATCAGAAATAGAGTGATTGATTTTACCTGGCTGTGAGACAGCTGATAGTTTACACTGACTGCACGTGGTGGGCGGGATGTCGTCCTGTCCATTCTAATAAACTATCCCATTCATAGACCAAAATCTATCACATCTTGCAAGCTGCAGTGTAATGTCATTCATTCATTCAACCCTGCCAGATTGTCCCCAGGGAAGGAAAAAACCAATTGATTGACTTAAATCCAGTTCTGTGTCTTAGGAGCCTCATAGCACTGAGCAGAAACATGCTAATAGGCCTGTTTTTATCAGGTATTAAAAACAGATCAGTGATTTTTAGTTTACAAATTGAAACACAATGTAACAATAATTTTTAATGCAACCAAATGCAACCTTTAGGCTAACATGACACATCAACTTGATAAGATGCTGTTTAGGAACTCTGAACCTCATCCATCATCCCTCACTTTATTTACCATCCAAACTATGGCTCTCTTCATCACTGTCGTGGTTTTTGTACATAAAACTGACCTCTGTATGAGTGTCTTAATGACTGGGTGTTGTTACGTTAACAGATTGATGAAGCCTGCTAGGTTATATATTACACCCCTTGTTGGCAAACATACTTTAGGTATGTGGAAAGAAAAGAGACCTGATATTGGGATGAGTGAAGCCTAGCTGAGGAGTTTGTCACTGGGTTGTTGTAAAGCTGAGTGAAGGTAAAGAGACAGTGAAAAGAGAAACAATAAAACAAAGTGTTTGGTTCATACAGGTTAACAAGTGTTTGTCAGGGTGACAGAATGGGGTCGGAGGTCAGGCAGCAAATTCACTGTGGTTTTCCAACGAAAAGTTTGGAAAATTTCTTCTCCCTCTTGGCCTCGTTTGCTGTATTTCCACGATGCACCTTAATCCCATCGCTCTTCTCCTGTCATCATTCTTTCTTTTCCAAACTTTCACACAAGAATCTTCTTCTTCTTTATCCTCTTCCCCCTTTCCCCCCTCTTTTCTCCACACTCGGTCAGCTTTGCTACCTCACCCTAATAGGATATGTCGGGGGAGGCTCTGCTTCCGCTCGCCCGGTTGCCATGGAAACCACGGCTCTGGCGGGAGTAGCTGAAAAGACTGTATAGCCTGACTCCCCACCCCATCGCTCCTCCTCTTCCTCTTTATCCTCCTCCACCTTGCCATACTGAGTCTGTCGCTTTCTCTCTTTCTAACTCGCTGCTTCAGCCAAACGTGCACGCGCGCACACACACATACACGTTGAAAACGTGCCAGCACAGCACAGTGAATGGATCTTATCTCTCTTTCTCATATACACAAATACCCACAAACAAACAATGAGAGCCTCTGTGCATCTTTGTGTGAGTGTGTGTTTGTGTGTCTGATGTGCGCACATAAACAAGTCAGTTGTCCTCCAGCAAACAGGAGCACTCATGCACAAAAAGAGGCCACAACACACACAGTTTGTGTGTTTAAATGTGTGAGAGCATGAGGCATGGGAGGTTTAAGGTCTATTTACTGAGCATTCTCAATGAGGGCTCCTCTAGCACCAGTTAGTTAATATTCATTGTGTTTGTTGATTATGTGAGGAACCCAGTGAGTGTGTGTGTGTCTGAGAATGACACATTCACCAGTAATACAGAAATGTAGAAGGAGCCATGTTTTTGTGGAGGTGTGGTGGCTTGCAGTGCAGATACTGGACAGATGCAGCTTTTTCTGCTGCTGCAGGATAATGGTGATGATGATGATGTCATTGTTGGCAGAGCGCTTCCTACAGAGTCAAGCTTCCAGGAAGTAAATACAGCTGCTCTGATTGAGACCAGCCAGTATTTTCTTGTTGAACTGATCTGAGACAAGCGTGATTGGCTAAGTGCTGCTCATACATGTTGTTTTCTGAACACTAAATTCTTTGTACAAGTGAGAAGAGGTTCAGCTACCTTTTGATCTTAAGGGGCAGCAGCACAGATATCGAGCTGCTTTAATTAGCTAGTACAGCTGGGAAACTGAACTTTTAATTGCTGCCTGCTAAAAAAAACCTCAGGCAACTTAGTAAAAATTCATATTTACATCTTTAACACGCTACTATGATGTAAGAAACAGGTTAATCGCTGCAAAATAGAAAATTGGCCTCACAGTGATTATTACAACACACTATTTTTCACTGTTTATTTTAAGGATTAGAGTAAATGTAATATGTAACAGGTGAAGGATCAAACAAACACAACATCTTAATTGACAGACTTTTCAGTGCAACATGATGAAGTGATAATGACATCATCACTTTGTCACCATCATTCTTTCACTCTGTTTAACGATCCTCCCTGTTTGTGTGCTTACTGCTGTCATGTTCTGATTAATCGCTCACCACTACAATCTCTTGATGATTCTTTAAGCGACAAACCTTTTAGTCAGGTCATGCATGAACAAGAACAAAGCTGTTTTGAGTGGTTCAGCTGTTTTCAGGTGGAATAAAGTAGTATTTTATATTTGAATACAAACTTGGATCTGATTCAGACTGTATGGAAAAAGCTTTCTGACAGACCGACCAACAGAAACATGTAGTGAATGTTTTGAAACAGTTTATCTCCGTGTTCAAAGTTTTACCCTGTCATTTTCTCTCTAAACGGGAGTTAATTAGCTTTGCTGTCTGAAGGTTTTCCTGGTGTCTGCCGAGCTTGTTTTTTTTGGACATAATGTTTTATAAAATCTACAGAACTCGTTTCCTGTGCAGCGTTACCTGTGAACAAGAAGGAAAAAGAATATGGGAGCACGGTTTGTGATTTAAAAAAGCCACGCTTTGTTTGTAAGCTTAAAAACATGCTTTGCTGGCACTTTGACAGCTGCAGCTTTCAAACAAAGAGTGACGTGACAGGCTAAGAATGATGTCAAACTGTTAGGAATTGTTTTCTTTTTATGAAGCTTCATCTCTCCACCTACACGTTCTGTAACATACATCACACAATGAGGTGAATATAAATAGGAGGAGAGATGGATTTCTTCAGTCAAGTATTTCCTTTGAAGATAATTTACTATTCATATAACACTTAATCAAACTGCTATTATCTACAGCTGGGAGTCTGATAATAGATAATAAAAGCAGTTTTTTATGAGAAGTCTCTAACACATTTAGCTCAGATTGAGCAACACGAGGCTCCGAATCAGAGTTATAAAACTGCACGGCGCTACGCTGGCATCAGCCTGTTAACAGGTGGGTGAACCAGGGACAAGCGGAGAGGCTTGCACTTTAACACCGGCTGGAGCCAGTTGGTGTTGGATTGGATGGAGCTGCATCTGTGTGCATGTTGTCAGCAGGATGGGACCGCGTGCCTCTGTGGTTAGAATCTCCCTCAGCTGTTTCCTTCATGTCTTCATTGTGGACTCCATTTCTGCTCCTCAGACATACAGCACTGAGTACAAGATGATTACAGCTGCACACAATCAAAACATCTTCTGCATGTATATGGGCAGATTATAATGATAACATGAACATGCAGCTGTAGATTTAATGAACATCGTTATCCATTAGACTTCCCTCTGTCTCTTTAATGTCACTTGATTTATCTATTTTTGTATTTTGTTTATTGAGTATTTATTCTAAGTTCAAGACATCGATCTGACTATTCTGTTTCGGACATGATCAAACTGGAAAGAAGAATGCGTGAAAACACAGAAAACAGCTGATTGTTAAAGTTCTGAGCACCTCATTAAATATTGTCTCAGATCTAACACTGTTCTGTGTCATCTGTCCTCTGCAGTCTGATAGCTGAGCTTTATTGCCCCATAAATCACTCATTACATTCCTGCTATGAAATGTGCAACATTGAGTTGAAGATGATTAAAACCCTGTGGATGTCGTGCTTCTTTCCTGCTGCCGGGCTCCCTCGCCGCTGCACTCACAGCTGCTGGATGCATCCGTTCAAGTTAGAGATCACATGAATTAATTGCGAGAGGAAGACCGGGTGACCCATTTTATGGAGGAGCAGTTGAACTAAAAGGGGGGGAAGTGATGCTCTGCAGTAAGACATGATGTAGCCCAGCGAGGGTTTTAGCATGTTTCATCCTGAAACGCTGAGCGTATAATTTTAAACTCAGCTGTGTTTTAGTTGAGGTGCTGCTGCCGTTGTTTCAGGACTTTTATTCTGGAGGTCTATGAATTTGCATCTTGACCACTTTAAGATTCATGCTAATAATGTAAAAAACCTATAAAGTTTATTTCTACATGCTTTAGAAATGTTTGGAGTTCCACACAAGGTGTGACCTCCTCCCTCTGAAAGTCGCATCCCAAGTTTCATAAGAAGGTCTGATGTGTTCAAACGAAAACAACTAAATCATTGAAAATATTTTCCCTTCTTCCTCGTTTTCTTATCAAAGTGTGAATCAAGAAAGATTTTCTGTTTTCTCCTCCTTTCTGTTTGATTTACACATTCTGTCTCTTTTGGTGTGTGTGTGTGTTTGTGGGGGGGGGTCCACAGAAGATGAGAAACAAAGTACGAGAGTGAGTGGGTAGAAACAAAAGCCACTGAAGGGATGAGAGGGTGAGGCAAGTAGGGTGTGGTGGATGTTCGCTGCTGGAGAAAGGGGCGGAGGTGTGGGAGACAAAGGTGACAGAGGTGTGGTCATGATGGAGGGAAAGGTGGGCACAAAGTGATGGAAAGATTAACAGACTGGGAGGGAAAGAAAAGGGAGTTGGTGGTGGGTGGAACGAGCGGAAAACATGGAGTCAGCTGATGGCTCCCAGTTTCCATAGCAACGTGAGGCCTTTCCCACCCACTCTGTCTTTCTCTTCCATTTCTTCCTCTTCTCTCTGCCTCACTCACTCACTCCTTTCACACTTGATTCTCTTTTCAGGATTTTGTTTCAAATTACGTTTGTGACTGTCTCCCTATAATCATGTTACAGTTTTCTATTTTATCTCCGATTTATCTTTTTCATCCTTCCTCTGTTTCACTCAGAGACCTCTTTAAATTTCCGTCTACCTTTGCCAACTTCTGCTCACATTTGGTGTGTGAATTTGTCGGAGGCGTGCAGGTCACAAACTCCAAGAATGCATTGGATTTCAGACACAGGTAGCAGATTGTTCCCGTGCACACAGTTGGGGGATGTTTACTCCAACAAACAGGAAAGTCAAAGATGATTTTAAAGAATGGTTAAACGGTAACAGATTGCTGCATCTATAATGTAGTTAAATATGCAAAACAAACAGCGAACTCCTTTTGGTTATTTGCATTTGGACAGGTGGTTCGGAGATGTGTGTGTGTTTGTCCATGTTTGTGAGTCGAGCCTCTAGCTGAACTGTCTGACCTGATAAAAGGGTGTAGCAGAGTCCCCACCCTCTCTTCCTCGCCCAGAGCCAAGCTACACTCAGCTGAACTGGACCAGGGCCAGTTCCTGGACTGGACTGCACTCCATTTCTCCTGTCTCTCTCACACTCTTCCTCTCTTCCCCCCCTCAGCCAGTACCAGTCTCTCTCCAGACCTATGCAGCCCCTCTGTCTCTGTCCGTCTCACTTTCTCATCGACCTCCCCCTCCTCCCAGTGTACCACACAGCAGCCATTGTTCCCTGTACTTTGGCGCTGCATGGCAGCTGAGCCCTGGGTGGCTGCAGAGGAGATTGGTGCTCAGTTCCTCTAAGGAGGCAGAGAAAATGAGAGCTTAGTGAGAAAATGCCTGATGCTGGTTCTTTTAAAGCTCATGCCAAGGAAGGAACTGATCCTTATGGCAACAATGCCATTTAATAAAAACAGGAAATCAACTCGAGATGTATAATTCTCTGCAACATTAATAACATTTCATATTTTGCTTGATTTTCTTGCAGTCTAATCAAATGATCGTGATTAACAGTGAATGTTTTTGCTGTGTTGCTGTTTCCTCACGTTCTGTCCTTTCCTTGTACCTGACCATGACAGCATGTTGCAATTAAGGGCTTAAGAACAGGAAAGGGCAAGAAGTCTGGGACAAACCAACAAGAGTCAGACATAAAAATACTCTACACAGATGGAGAGCTGCTTGGAAGGGAAATCTAAAAAAAATAAATAAATCAGGGGATTTTCCATTGGATTGTAGTTTTTTGGGTTTGAGCTGTTTTCAGAGGTGCAACTGTCCCAATAACTAAGTTATAACTTCGTGTTTGAATCATTTCAGTCCTTAAAAGACAGATTTTATGATTATGCATGAATGTTCCTGTTTGTTGTGGAGAGAACTTGTTTTTTGTGGTCTGGTTTCAGATTGAAAGTTCTCCCCTTCACCTGTAGAAGTTTCTTGTTTCTTCCTTTGATCTTATATCTAATACTCTGTTCTCCACCGTGTCCTCTTCATGTTTATTCCAGCAGGCAGATGTAGGTGATGACTGCTCGCAGCCGACAGACCTGAAGGTGAAGTCAGAACTGAAGACCGAGCCCTCTTCACCTCACTCAAGCACTGCTGAGGACCAGACTGAACCTGTCGACCTGTCACTCAACAAGCTTCGCTCCTCTTCCACAACAAACACCACAGTCAACCCTGTTCCCAGCAGCACTGTGTCCCAGCCCGGCCTTTCAGCCACACCAGTCCCTTCCACGGTACAATCAATAGGCTCCATGGTAACTACAAGCTTCTACCACCTCCAGTTTTGTAGAAAGACATGAGAGGACTGAACACAGTCAGGTTATGGTTATTAATCATACGCTTCTCTTTCAGGTCCTCTCACCGGGATCCATCTTGGCCACGCAGGGTGCCGGAGGTCAGCAGATTCTCCATGTTATTCACACAATCCCTTCAGTCAGCATGCCAAGCAAGGTGGGCCAGCTGCAGACCATCCCTGTGGTGGTGCAGTCGCTCCCTGTAGTCTACACCGCCATGCCGACTGATGGCGTCGCCACGGCAGCCATCACAGTGCCACTCATAGGCAGCGACGGGCGATCAGAAGGATCTGGTGAGTGGTCCAAATTATTTTAACTTCATTCAAAGCTTTCCCAGATCAGAGAGGATATATAATCCCTGCAGTGTTCTGGATCTGCCTGGGGGTCTTCTCCCTGTGGACGACCTCCAGAGGGAGGTGACCAGCTCCTAATCAGATGCACAAACCTCCTCAGCTGACTCCTTTCCACATGGAGGAGCAGCGGCTCTACTTCCAGCTTTGTTCTTTTGGTCAAGATCTCATGACCATAGATGAGGGTTAGAACATGGACAGACCAGGACATGGAACCCCCCCCCTCTGCCACCACCTGTGAACAAGAAACCCCCACTCCATAAACTAAAACTCCTCCACTTGAGGAATAAATCCTAGCCTGAAGAGATTCAGTCTCATCAGGAGAAATGCTTTAAGCTTGTCTAGACTGATAAAACGCTGCTTTGTAGATAAAAACACTGAGGAAGGACAGCGGGGGTGGGGGGGGTTAATACATCATGCTCAATAATGCCAGTTTTATTTTTTTATCATTTCTACACTCACTCCATAAAACCTGGTGAATCAATTCTGCTAATCTTTCTGTTTTTACAGGCTAATTCGTCCTTATAGCAAATGATTTAAAATATTGATTTTTAAACTTTAATCAATGTTACTTACATTGTGTATGTCTGTAATGATGCATTCAGTGGCATACAGAAAATCTGAATTTCCTCTCGTTGGCTGGGAGAGAGATCAGAGACAGATAAAAACAATCATTCTTGTTCTTATAGCAACATGATGTGGTTTTTAAGAAAAAAAAAGAATAATAATAATGATGATGATGATGATGCCTTACCTGATTTATCATCCAATCATCAGAAGGATATAGTGTATACCAGCTGTAGCTGTTATACACGCATGTTAGAATAAATTTGTGAGGAAGATGAGCAGAAACCCGAATGGGGGGGGGGTGGGTTGGCTGGACTTTTTGTTGCAATTGAAGTAAAATTAAAATTAAAAGAGATATTAATAAAGGAATGACCATCACTGTTCCTGACTCTGTTGTTTATATGGAGGTCTCGGGTATCTGTTATTGGACCTGGTGTGAGTTTGTGGTTGGTGGTTTGTTAAACTCTCCCGTCTGCCTGTTAGTCTTTGTTGTTCTAAGTGTTGGAAGACAAGTGGCATGACTTTTAAAGAATCTGTTCCTGTATAAAATCCTTCTGAGTCTGATTTTTTTAGAGTATATTTATGATTTCAGCACCAGTGATGTTGCTGCTTCTCCTGAAACGACTGTAAATAGGAGGTTGACAGAAGCGTAATCCTTCTCATGTAAACTTGAGACATGTGCTGAAGACATCGGGCTGGTCAGGCCTCCACCTCTTTGACAAACTGCAGTAAAGTCCCTCAGTAGAGTTAGTTTGGCTCACCTTGGCGTCTAATTTAAACCAGCATGGCCTCGACTCAGGAATGTAAACGATGAAGGCAGTCACTCTGGAAAACATCCAGGAAAGTCTTGTAGCTCACACAATCTGGCCTGAAGATGCTTACAGACTGTTTGTCCTCAGAGATCTGTGATGTTCACGTCCTGCCAGAAGCATCATCATCAACTTTTCTTACATCTCAGTCTTAAACTGCACCTTATGTTTCCTTTCAGTTCCCAGCAACGAAGGGAAAATAGATATTCAGAGATTTTACTGTAAGTTGGATGAAAACATGAAGTCTGTGTTACGTTCCTTAAGGTTTCTCACTAAACCCACTTCATTCAAATGTTCCTCATATCTTTTCCAAAATAAAGTAAGTGGTGAATTAATTTCTGTACTCAGTAACTTTACCAGCTGACTTTTACACAGTCCTTTGTAATTGTTTGTGATCTGAATGACAGGAAAAACCGAATTGTGTGAAAATATCCAGTCTGTATTGTCTCATATAGACACAAAGAAAAGGCAGTTCTGTCACATGATCTCAGTTCAGCATCAGTTCAGTGGATTGAGTTTGTCCAGAGTTGACATCCTCTTTAATTTCTCTTATTTAAATGTTAGTATCAGCCTCTTGAATCAGATTCTTTAGGTTTCCTATGAAGGAGTTGTCTAAGAAAGAATGAAGACATGCCAGGCGGGGGGTGGGGGGGGATAAATAACAACCTGAATGTTTTGTTTGGTCTCGTGTACCTGCAAAGTGAACAGCTGGTGTTTCATGTGTGGGAGGAAAAGGACATGGAGTTTAAAAGGTGAAGAGAGCTTGATGATGTGGAGGTGGGAGGGTAGGAAGTATGAGGAGGACAGGGGGGAGGGGGGAAGGGGGGGGTGGTTCAAGGGAGATGATATGAGTTGTTTTGCCTTTGAATGAATAAAAGCTGCAGCGGTGAGGGGTTGGGGGTGACTTGATTGTCTCAAGAGACACAAAGCAATGTGTGTGACCATCCCCACGAAGACATACACTCCACCCAAATTCCTTACATCACTCCTCCAACTGCCCCTCCCATTCCCACTCTCTGGACTTTGAACAGTTTGGTTTCCACATTCCTACCGATAACAGTGGGGGGGGGGGGGGTCAAATTTGGTCTCATCCATTACACTCTAGTAATCATTAATCCTCCACTGGACTCCTTTACTTTTACAGGAAAATCCTGTAATTTGTTTTACAGGTGTGATGGATGAAGTTATACGTCAGCTTGTTTGTGGAATATAAAGAGTTTTCAGGTCATTTTAGCTGAAGAGTTATGTGTCCTGATAGTCATCAGATCAGCTGGAAGACTCAGCTGATGACGTGGTGGTGGGTTTCCAGTGTTTCTCTGTGGATTCATCTCTAGAAGAGCCTCTTATTCCATCTCACTGAGAATAATCTCCTTCTGGAAAACTGCAGAAACAAAAGGCCGTTTTTCTTCCACGCTTCAGCCGAGGTGGTTGAACATGAAGCGGAGGAACACGTCTTGCTGTTACTCTGCAGTTAACAAACAAACAGCTTCTTTTCTTCATGATAACAGAGTATCTGATTGCTGATCTTTCATTTGATTGATAATCAGCTTCTGAATGTGTTTCATTAACATCTGTTGGTATCATCGATCACACTTTGACACTGTAATGAAAGTAAAGGAAGGAGATGATAAAGGATGTGATGGTACATACAGAGAAGTGCAACATGCTGTTTGGTCATCAGCTGATCCATTAATGCTGCAGATTAGCCCAAGTTTTTGTCTTGCCAAGTTGCTTAAATCCCAACATTGTTTCCATCTAATTAACCCCCTGCTGTTTTATTCGCTGTTTTTGCAAACCTCTTCGATTCTTCCCGAATTCCACCGTCTGTCTCCACGTTTTCTCACATCTCTTTAAAACCCTGATCTCTGCTGATCGTCTTCTCATCTCTGCAGTTCGTATCAAACCAGGCTCGACGTCTCCGGTGGAGTATCAGAGTGACAGTGATGCAGAGAGTGGTACAGAGTCTGGATCAGCCTCCCTCAGCGCCCAAAGCCTTGAAGCAGGGTGAGTCAACACGCTGTAGATTTATACACAAGAGTGTGTACCGCTGGTTTAAAGCCACGTCGAATACAAATATCTGCTAATGCTGGTTTCACATCGTAACAGCTGGAATCCTGATGTTTTCCTGTGCTAAAAAAAATTATAAAATCAACACATGCAATGTGATCACAAAGTCACAGAAGACGGGACTTTTTTAAATTTGTTTTGAGCCACTTGTTGCCTCATGATTGTTGAATTTACAAGCTCGTTTCTTAAGAGGCCTTTCCATTAAAAACGGTTTTTCTGAGGTTTCTGTTGAATATTTTAGCTCCACAGGTGTTCTTACCTTCATAGTGGGTGTGAAAACAGGTCAACAACTTCTCTTTCAGTTTTTATCTCTCAAACTACGCAGGTGGTGATAACACCCGAGTTCTCCCAAGTCCAAACGGCCTGTATCTGTTTCGTCACAACTCCTTTGTTTGTTAGTTTTCGGCAGCTCCCGCAGTTGAAACCACACCTAGCATGCTGCTGGCTAAAAGCTGTAGCATAAGACGAAGCAAACAGGAAGACACGGCGTCTGACGTTGCCATGCGCAGCAGGGCAGGAAACAGTATACCTTGCTCTCATAGGCTAGTTTGTTAGCCAATCAGAGTCCAGCAAATTCGAACACTGAATATGAACGAGCTGCTGACGAAGCCTGACGGAAGGAGCCGGAACCACCTGAATTTTCATGCAGACAGATTGAAAGGTCTGTTAATCAGTGTTTCCTGACATTTTTTTAGAAATAAAATGTTTCATATTACTGGTTAATACTTAAGAAATAACCACAAAGTCCTGAAAATTGTATGAAATGGCCTCTATAATGCAGTTTATTAACTTCCTGTTTAAAAAAATATTGCAATATTGTCTCTTTTCTTACTTTAAAGACCCAAATTTTATGTCTTGAAGAAATTTACACTAGCAAACTCCTTCCTATTAGAAAACTTCAAATTGACATAAATAAGACAAATTTAACTTTATCTGCATCCACTCAAGGCAGTTTTCCATTTTAAATTTTTTCAGCCGAAACGTAAAGAATTTACACTCTAACTGTTTAAGAACTTTTATTATAATTACAAGCTTCAAGCTCTAAAAGACTGATCATCTTTTCAGGCTGTAAGATTCTGATTTATTGGCTGTTTTCAGATGGACATTAAATAATTATTAGACCAGTTGGATTATTTCTTTAGAACTCTAATGGCTGTGAAGTTGTTGGAAGGACATTAATGCCAACATCTATGCGTAATGTCAGCTGACTCTACAGACCATAATACAAGTCAGCAGGGCCTGTCCAGAGACTAGTGTGCAGCAGGATTTATGAGAAATTGGGTCTTTGTGTCGTCACCTCCCTCGCCTGCAGGCTCCTAACTAATTACATTACTGCAATGGAGCCATGACTGGATGCTTATATAACCTTATATAACCCACAGTACAGCAGAACACGCTGGAGACACACAGGAAGACGAAGCGTGTGAACGTAGAGACACTGACTGTAGGAGCTCTTCCTCAACAACATGGACATATTAAAGACATACATGACAGGCTGGAGAGTCACTGACTCTTTGTCCACAGTGTTTATTAGAAAATCAGGACAGAATAGCTGCCACACCCAGCGGGTGCGGCTCTTATTTAACTGTATTTTCAAGGTGTGGACGCTGGTTTGCTTATGGCTGGAATCTGCTGCTTGTGTGAAAGAAGGACTGTTTGATAAAAACTAGATGTGTTTATGGGTCTTTTCTTATGTGTGTGTGTGTGTGTGTGTGTGTGTGTGTGTGTGTGTGTGTGGGTGTGTGTGTGTGTGTGTGCTTGTATTTCTGACCTCCTGAGGACCAGTTTCCTGACTTTTACTATCTTTCTGGGGTCAGAGGGTTCTTATGGGGACCGAAGCCTGGTCCCCATGAGGGGGACTCCCCTTTTTAGGGTTAGGGGTTAGGTTCATCGGTATGGTGTGAATAGAGTTTTAGTTAGTCTTAGGGTTAGTTATAGATCAGTAATGGTTAAGGTCAGGAAAAGGGTTTGGGTTAGGTATAAATCTAGTTACTAAAATCAATGGAAGTCAATGGACGGTCCCCATAAGGATAACAAAACAAACTTGTGTGTGTGTGTGTGTGTGTGTGTGTGTGTGTGTTGCTGGGCAGGGCTGTCCCAGAACTGGGGTGTAAACAAGATTACGTAATGCAGTTTGCGGTCACACCTCTTTGTAAAATGGCTCAGGGATTACTGATTTATTTTATTTTTTTCATAAAAACTTACCTAAAAACATAACTGTATCTCAAAAATAAAAAGATTTTTAGTTTGTAAAAGTAAAGGTAGATCTTTTAACAAGAAATAGAAAGGCTAAAAATAATAAAAACACATGCAAGAGTAGATAGTTTGTATTTGCCTGATTGTTGATGTGAAGATAAATAAGTAAAAACAGTGAAAGTGTTTGAAGAGCCTTTAGGACGGAGTGATGCATGGAGCCGTTTATCTCTGACGCCCTCTGGTGGCCAAAAGATGCCTGGTTCTTTCTGCGTGGTGTACAAGATAAATCAGTCATTTTTTACTTACTTTAAGGCTTTTATGTGTCTTATAATAAATAAAAACCTAAAGATGCAACATGTTGCTTAAATGACATTAAAAGATAACAGAATATTTTTTGTCAGTTAAAGAATCTCGAGTCGTTCCTCTACAGGACAGAGCGGCTGCTGTTGCACAGCTAATAAAATCAGACCTTTTAAAGCTGATTGTAAAATTGAGCTGAATTTCTCCCAGATGTTGCCTCCACTTGTGTTACAGATGCAGTGAACGCAGATTGGACATGGTGTCTTCTCCCATAATCACCAATGTCACTGTTTACAACTTACAGAGATGAATTTCTGAGCTCTCTTGCAGCTGTCAGCTGTTCAGCATTTAACAGCTGTAGGTGTAATCCTGTTTTTTTGAGGCGGTTGATGTGAACAGTGAACTTTTACAATTTTCTTTTAGATTAACGGCATAATTCAGATCCAGCTAATTTAGTTTAGACACATTTCACATCTGGTATGAATATATACATTTTCTTGTCTCATGTTTGCCTTCATAACATGAAATACACAATATTCAAACCTAAATATGACGACAAACATGGCAGCATGTGTTTGTGTTCTTACCGTGTCGTGGAGCGGATCCAGATGTGCGTGCATGTTACAGAACATGCTCATCTCTGATGTACAGACATTCTTTTAATAAACAAAACCACTTCTGTTGACTCGGCTACCTAAAACCTCGTCCTGGTTGTTCAGATAATCACAGGACTGTGATCTGACGAAGGGCGTAGCGGTAAATCAGATGCTGAGCGTCTCATCGACGTGGTTCTGACACAAGGTCATGAATTGGACCTTTTGAAGAAAAAAGCAGCAGAAACATTGAAAATAAAAAAGTTTAAATATTAAGTGAGCCAGTGGTCTGGATGCAACAGCATCACTAATTCTTCTGTCTTTGTGTCTCAGGTCAGTCATGGACTTAGAGCCTGTCGATCCCGATACACTAGACCTCAAGAGGCGGCGGATCCACATGTGTGATTATGAAGGCTGTAAAAAAGTTTATACCAAGAGCTCTCACCTGAAAGCCCACAGGAGGATACACACAGGTGAGGCGGGAGCAACCGACACAAACTGTGTCTGGTCTGTGTGATCTGCACCAATCAGCTCAGGCCGTTCACTTTTTAACAGCAAAAACATAATTTCAACCAAATCGGATGAAAATGTTTCAACAAACTGTTTTTCACACGAACCAGGACGTTACAAATATTGTGATGTTTTAGAGACAGGTGGAGGACGCAGCGTTCGAGGCTGGATGATGATGATGATGATGACAGTGTTTATTAATGATGCTTGTGTTTGTGCAGGAGAGAAGCCGTACCACTGTACCTGGGAGGGCTGCACCTGGCGCTTCGCCCGCTCCGATGAGCTCACCCGGCACTTCCGCAAGCACACAGGAATCAAACCTTTCCGCTGCACTGAGTGCGACCGCTCCTTCTCCCGGTCCGACCACCTCTCTCTGCACCGCCGTCGCCACGTGATGATGTGAAATCCCGTCAAACTACCCCACCAACCGATCTCTGATCCCTTTGGTTTCCCAAAATCCAACCATCCAGTGCCGGATCTCCTGGCCTCACATGAGCCTCCGCTACGTCCTTTTCCCTTTCTAACTTCTGCAGGATTTATAACCTCATCTGCAAACAAAAGGAGAGACTTTTCCTCCTCTGCTCCATCTTGAAATCCCAGGATTATTGGAGCTGTGTCTGTGCATTTGTGTTCATGCATGGTGGAAATAATTATCATCATTGTGCACCCTAAATCAGTCCTTTCTCTACATCCTGAACTCAATTTGGAGATCTCAAAGCCGCCTCCTCTGAAAAGAAGGATGGACTGAAAGACATTCAGCAGCAGGGACATTCACACTTCCTTCCATCCGTCCTTCCATCCATCCGAGGGAGACGAGGAAGAGTAGGGGTCGTGTTTTTTTTTTCATATCTTGAGCGTCACTTCAGCTGCTCGTTTCTGTTTACATGTTAAATTGTGTTTATGTTTAAGGTTTAAAGGAAGATGCACAATGTCAAACTGTGTCCACTCTATGTAAACAAACATGACTCCCACAGAAAATCAGATTCCACCATAAGAATTCTTCCAGGTGCAAAGGAACCTTTTCTCTTTTAGAGCTTTAAGACTTGGATTGAAGGCTGATTTTAGAGGCAGAAAAAGCCCCAACAATTTTAAATAAAGATGGTTTAACTGTGTTAGTGACAAGCTGGTACCGGGCCAACAGCACTGAAGGTAAACTCCTGTTTAACTATAAAAACTCTACAAATAAAAAAATACAGAAACTTACTTTAACATAAGGAATCAGATCAGAAACTTATTTCTATTATTTTATCAGTAAAATTAGTTTCTTAAAATAATTTGGACTTGTTCTTTTATTGGTAAACTTTTAAAGTTTTTTTTAAGTAAAGATTTGTTAAAAAGATTTTATAAACAGGACAAAATTGTTAGTTTTCAAGCTGCAGTGGGGATGAAACCCAGATTTAAGGAGGGGTACTGGTACTGGTACTGGAAGTTGCAGTTCCTGGAGCTCTTCATTAGTTTGGAAACACAAACTTGGTCAAACATTTTTGGAAAAAAAACTAATAACCGGTTCTGATTGGTCCGTTCCTCCACGTGGTTGCATGCAGCACATTATTGACAGCAGCTGAAGTGACCCCGCCCCCCCCCCCAGTACATGGAGCTTCAAGACTGTGAACTTCATTGAGACTCTTTTCGTTCAGTGTATCAGCCACGCTGTTCTGCCCCCCCCACCTTTCTGATCCTTCTTTGATAACAGTATTTGCGTTGTATGCGTTGTTGTTGGTGTTTTATGTAAAAAGAAAGGCCTTCTGTGCACATGTTCTTTCTCTTCTTGTATAAAAACCTTCTGGTCCTTTAGCTGATTTCTGAGGCTGTGAAAACGACGGGCGACGCAAAACCTTTCTCACGCAGGGAAAATCGGGGAGCTTTTCAAAGTGTGTGTTACTCACAGTTGTTGTTTGTGTGTGTGTGTGTGTGTGTGAGTGACTTTTAAGACAAAAACACAAAATTAGAAGATTTTTATGAGTGTGTGTTCCGGGCACTTGTTGTTCTTTTACCTCTTGCCCGTTGAGCCTTAATAACTGAAGTCAATCTGTAAGGGCGAAACCAGAACCGCTGAGAGACGACGACTCAAACACAGGAAGTAAAGAAAAATAAAAATCACATTCTTAATCCTAAAAACAAAGCCGGAACTGGGAAACCTGTTTGCAGACAGTTGGTTAAAGGAAGTGTAGAAATCATTCTCGTGATGTAAAATTACAAGTAGTGGGTGAGACATGTGGTTTTGATTTTAAGGTGACACCATGAGAATATTGTAAAATCTTCTGAGAACACCAGAAATACCTCCATCAGCTACGTTCAGCCATCCTCTAACATCCAACTGTGGAAAAGCCATTTTTGTTCTGCTCTGGATAAGTTTGTAATGTTCTCATTGGTGCCGTCACCGCTGAAGGGTTTCAGGTCGTCTCTCGCTGGTTCTGGGAGAATCCAGGCACTGTGTCGGGCTGTCAGGGTCCATCACGCCTGCGGGTTTTAAACCACGGGGAAACAAAGTGCTCTCCTCATCAGCAGTTCTACCACAGCGGGGGTCAATTCTCAGTAAAATTTGAGAACATCTATAAACTACAAACAGAAACGTTTGTCTTCATGTTTTGTTTCTGTGCTGTTTAATCAGCATGTTGTTCCACCTCCAGATGTTTGGAAGCAGAACTGATCCCCCTGGTCCTGCTCTCTAACCCGTGTCCAAGTCTTAAATGGGCTGTTTTCAGCCCCGGATCTGGGCTGAACTTGATTATGCAACAAGACGCAGACCTCGCTTTATGCGCTGTTTGGAAGTCAGTAGTAGAGCACTAGCTGGTCATCGGACCTCACAAGAACCTTAAAGGGATGCTGGGACGAGAAGAAGCTCGTGCTGTCACAGTAAAACAGTAAATCCTCAATGAGATTTATAAAAACACAAACAGAAGCTGAAGATTTTCCTTTATGTATTTCAGTAAAGAACCAATCAGAGTTGATGTCTTCATTTCAAAAAAGCGAGAGAGCAAAAATATTGATAAGTGAGAGAGACGTGCAGGATTCATGCCAAGATACGACGGGTTGTTGTTTGGTCTGCACGCTGCAAAAGACCATCAACCCAAACAGTCACTGGATCTTCTTCCTGTCTGTAAACCGGGTCAGCAGCATGTTGGATACATGAGAGAAAACTTTACCGATACAGACGTTCCGTCTTCTGTTTGGGGGATTTAGTTTTTTTAAGCGGTGCAGATCTACACCAAGTTCCATGTCTGTTATTCTCCCCTTCTGCTTCGAGATAAAGTTACTAAGCACATCTTTTTAGAAGAGTATATGCATTTGATTGCAAATTTCTTTCTTTTGTAAACTGTTGATAAAGACATTAAGGACAAATAATTAAAATAAAATCCATGTACATAAATGTATATAAAGAAAAAGTGCAGAGTTAATGTAACGGGTGAATTTCTATTTTTAACACTGACTAGATAATGTGAAAAAAATCTCTTTCTTCTTCTTCTGTTGGTTTGATGATGTTTCATCACGTGTATTTTGTTTTTCTCCAAATCTAATACATTTGTTTCGTAGTTTCTTAAAAAAAATGGTCCCACTTGTGTTGTGCACAGTTGTGTTGCATGGAGAATAGTCTTGTTTTTTCTTCTAGTGATGTTGGTGAGCATGTCGTGTGTGTGTGTGTGTGTGTGTGCGCGTGTGTGAGACAGTGGGTGGGGTCCCTTAACACAGATGATCCAAGGGGGGAAGAAATTTGTATTGGAACTAATTACACAGGGTTTTTTATTTTAAATAATAATAATAATAATAACAGAGCTTAATATTTTATCACTGGACCTGATTTTATTTTTAACACTTAAATGTGAGACGTTGTTCAGCAGTGGTCTTCAGCAGAAAATGTTTAATTTTGTGAAAGTTTCCCAAACAGAACCCTGAAAAATCAGATATGCAAGTGTATTTTCTCTTATATGAAACACAGAAATAAGATTCGAGAGGAAGTTTCCTGGTAGATAATCCGCTCAGTAGCGACAAACCGTTAGCACACAAACATATCAGCTGGATTATCACGTGGTTCCAGCTTTCCGCACTCACTCAGCGCTGCAGATCGTGCCAGTGTTTGTAAGTTTTCTCATTTCATGAGAAGTTTTTTTCGACTCTCACACTGACCTGTTGGACTTCAACAGACAGAAAATCAACAGATTTCATCAACCAAAAGTTTTTCTGAAGCTAACGGGACAGAAACCAGCTGAAATGCCTTAATTTCAGCTCTTAATTGAGAATTTAAATGTTTATTTTTTTTAATTGTTCAACCTAAAACATTTAAGCAGCCTTAAACCCTGCATGACTGTCTCATGCTTAAAATGCAGCTGCAACAATAACAATTTTATTTTATTTGCCAGTCAGCAATTAATTAAATTTGTATCCGTTTTGTTCAAAATCTATTCGTGAACATTTTCCACTGAACTGCTAGTTTGCTAGTTTCTCCTGCATTTGGTCAGACTGTATCTATCTCTAAGATTTTTATTCTTTAATCCAGAAAAAGTTGATTTTAGACACAGTAATAATAAAAGCTTAAAACATTGGTAACAACTCTTCAGACTGTCCAGGCGACTGGATGTTCTTTCTTTTTGCCCAGTTTGAATTTATTTGCTGAAGTGCCACAAAAGCTACAGTCAAATGTTTCTTGGAAGTATTGTGTCAAACTAACAGAAGCATTTGTGGGGAAAAAAATGATTAATCTTTTAAAAGCCACAAAATAAATTATTATATTTCTAAAATATTATACCAGATTAATTCAAACAATCATTATAATTTTTACAGAAAATAAGCAAACGGATCCTTTAAAATGTTTTTATCTGCAACAATAAACATCAGAACCCTTCAGTAACTCATTAAAATACCTGTTAGGAGCACAAATAACATCCCAGTTGAGTTTAATCAGGAAGTTAACACCTACAGCGCCACACTGAGTCATATAAGAACTCTCATCGAGGGAATAACACGTGATTTCATTATGTTTTGGGGTTTTTCTAGTTTGTTTGAGCTTTTGTTCAGTATTTCTTTGAAGTGTTTTTACATGCACAACGTGAATGTTGGTCTGTAAAACACATGAAGAGTTTTATCCCTGCTGAGACATTAACGGGACAGACTTCCTGTCTAAGACGTCTCTGTCTGTCCGTCTGTCTGTCTGTGTGCGAGTGCCTCGACTCACCGCCAACCACTTCCTCTGCAGATCCCAAACTTTTGGTATTTTCTATTGAATGCAGTAATTTATGGGCCAGTAGTGTATTTACTCAGTGCAATGCAGTTATCATAATAATACAATTATTAATAATATTGTTTTCTTTTTTAATTTGTACAGAACAAATGTGTAAAGATCAGTGAGGAAAACGTGAGCTTTTTGATACTGTGACTCATGGTGTTTAAAAGTCGGTTTCTCCCTGTACAGTTGTGATTACTTTGACCCCCCCCCCCCTCCCCTTCTTCTTCTTTTATAGAATAAAACATGTTTTTGGTGCAATTTAATGCTCGTTGTCTCTGACTTGTTTCTTGCTCTAGAAATCAATCAGGTGTGTGTGATGTTTTCGTTTGCTGTTCAGTTGGGGGGGGGGGGATTGTGGATTTGTTTGCAATAGAGGAAACTAAGACAGATGATTAAATAAAAAATTGAAATGGGTTGAGCTGTTTCAGTGTGTTCTGACTGAATTATTGCTGCATTGTTTTTGTTTCTGTGTTGAGCACAGAAGCTCCACATCAACCAGCAGCAATGGTGCTTTAAAGCAAATGTACAAGTTACTATGTTCACTAACGCAACACCATCCCATCACTGACTTTATTTATTTTAACGTAATGAACAATGAATAAAAACCTGAGACGTCGCTAACGGTTCAAACCCAAACATGTGAAACTTCCTGATGCTTTTTAAAGTGTTCTTCAGACTTACTGAAGGTTTTCAAGAGATTTACTGAAAGTTTGTAAGTAAAGTAAGACATTTTTTATTTATTTAGCCGCTTTTATAAGAAAGAAAGTGTTTCACAAAACCCTGTGGCTGCTTTTTGACTCTGGTAAGAAGAAAATAAACATCAGTGTGAAAGTAATTTACCACCACAAGAGGGAGTGTGGACGCAGCAAACCAGAGAGAGAACTGCACAGATAACACATGAATAAGAACTCTGGTTCAGTTTTAAAACAATCCACAGAACTTTGGTCAACTCTTGTTATTTATCAGTAAATTTATTTTGAGCTTCAAATGTAAAAATGTCTGATTCTGCTTCTTTAGTTCCTGATACAAGAATATTAACCACAAACAGGGTTAATAAATACAAACTTTACAACATAACCTGCATGTTGTAGGCAATAAAACACCTTTTATTATGCTGGTCTGTGTGTGTTTGCGTTTAACCCACACAGGTTTGTTGGCCCATGTGGTCACGATCAGGCCAATCAATAACACTCAGTATTCATTGTTGGATTCATGCAGACAGAATGAGACGTTTGTGCTCCGTATAAATGCATTAAAGACGAAAAGTTTGCTGCTCAGTGATTTGTTGATGTGCATGTCAGTGTCAGGTTACTGTTGTTTACCTTTGCACTTTGTTGTCTTTGCAGCTACAAGATCTGGTAGATCCAGAACAAGATTAAATACTGAAGGGTTTCAGTTTCTCTTTGAACACTTAAAAATTGGAATCAAATGATTTCATGATACGCTGCAATGACTGTGACACAGATATCTCACTGTGTCTCCATCTCAGAATTACAGCTCGCTACCTGCACTTTCTGCAGTGTGTAATACCTGGTGGTTCACAAAATAAATGCATTAAATGATGGTGCTGCTGAAGGTGCCACGGTCTCGCCGGAGGATGTGGGGGGACAGAGCATTTTCTGTGGCGGGTCCGAGGTTGTGGAACCTGCTACCGCTACAGATTCGACAAGCCTCGTCTCTGGCTGTCTTTAAGTCTCAACTTAAAACCTACTTGTTTGCCTTGGCTTTCCCCCCATCTTAAGCCTTTCTATCTTTGTCATGTTATTTTATGTCTTTGTTTTTATTGTTCATATATGTTTAATGTTTCACATTCTTTTGTGGTGTTTTTATCTGTTTAACTTTGTTCAGCGCTTTGTATCAGCTGCCGCTGTTCTTAAAGCGCTATATAAATAAAGTTGACTTGACTTGACTTAAATGAATTCAAATGTCAGGGGTTTATTCTCATTATCCTCTCTTTAATTTTAAATGATCTCAAATGGACTTTGGACTGATAGTAACCTTAGCTAGCATCTATGCTAACAAACATTTTGTAAAAATTCAAAGAGAAATGTTCATTTTTAAACTTTAGCTACTTAGCACAAGCTGATCTCAGCATCTCTTATCTTATAGACGGATTTTAAACACAGTAATTGTGCAAACTGCAGTGCTGAATTCCATTTGTTTTTATTTGTGGCTTCCATGCCATCCTGTAAACATCTGCACAGCAACATCAGCTGCCAAACTCTAATGGTGCGTTTGCACCGGCCGCTTTGTCAACGTCAGGCAACGCTCATAACGCTCCAAGTTTTACGTTTGAAAGTTGAAGCTCATAACGCCTGCCAGTCAGAGCGCGTAGGCGTTAAAGCTCGTAAAGCCTGACCGAAAAAGAGCGCGAAGGCGGGGCTTCCTTTGTTATCGGATGTTCGGAGCTATGGCGGATCATATAGAGAGAGGATTGTGGGTACACCCCATTCTTCAGATGTGTTTTGAGTTTGAGGAGTTAAACCATTTGCTCCAGGAGCTACATATGGATGAGGTTAGCTTCCAGCGCTACTTCCGTCTGTCCCGCGCCCTGTTTGAAGCCTTCCTGCTTCATTCAGGTACGTCACTACGATGAGACGCTCTGATTGGTTGACATGCCGCTTCAAGAGCGTCAAAAGTTCAGCTAGCTGAACTTTCTGCGTTTCAAGCTTTTCAAGCATTTCAAGCGTCAACGCCTGAAACGCTCGAAAAGCTTGAAAAGTTGCCGCTCATAACGCTCACAAAGCGACGCAGAGCCGTCGACGTCTGTCTGATGTCCGTCCACCATAGACTTTACATGTAAACTTGCCGCTTCTGACGTTGACGGTTGGGCCGGTGTGAACGCACCATAAATCGCTCACCTGGTAACACACATAAATACCGTGTTCAACATGCTTTTCAAAAATCTTTTGATTCTTGAGAGAATTTCATCTTTACGCCACCAAGAGAACATCAACAACACAGCAAGAGGAACATATCAGGGAAGAAGGTGAAATCTTTAAAGAGAAGCTTAAGTTCATGTCTGATAATCATTTTTACTAACTTTGACCAATATGCTAAAAACAGCTGCTGCAGCTGAAAATGTTTCTTAGAGGCTGAATTTCTTGTAACACACTGACACAGTTTACATGAGACTCAACTGGTTTCTTTGAGCTTCTAAGAATAAAATGTGAGCGCATATCAAAATACAGTAAAATATACAGGAAGTAATTAGCAACATGTCAGATCACAACAGACAGTCAAGCTGCTCATCATGTAAGTATGAACGTTGTGGCTTTAGTGGATCTGTTCCCTAAACTGATGCAGGTGAACAAGCAGCTGATCTCTTTGTGTCTGAGAGACGAGTCACAGTCTGCAGACGCTGTGGGTTGTTTTGACAGTTTTATTGGCTGGATTCCCCGTTTCCATCTTCTCATGTGACACTTAGTACATTATGTAGTTTTTAAATGTAGCACGCTCATAAATGTGTTCAGAACAACACCCACATGTGGGAATACCAATCTGGTGTTGTGTCTAATGAAGCCGGAGTACTTCCTGTTGCAAAGATGCTTCACCTTAAATACTCTTGACTTCAGATTCCTGTGATCTCGTTCCGGTTCTGGGTCTGTTAGCTTTATGTATTCTGCAGAACTGTGAAACGGTTCCAAGAAAAATGAAGAAACGAGATGGAAAAGCTTGTTAAGATGAGAGATAAAGCAGTTCAGAGAATTTCATGTCGGGTATGGTGAGGGATGTTTTCTGTTATTCAATCGATGGACTTCATGCCTCGAACATTCCAGACAGACTCAGTCAGTCAGTTTTGAGTCATGTGGCTGATAATTTGGACTCTTTTTGGAGCCACAGGAAGTGGGATATGATGTCATCTGACTACTAAAGCCTGGCGGAAAGTGAGTCTTGGAAAAGGTTAATAGTCCCAAAATACAGCAACAAATTTACAACTTATTATCAAAGAAAAGCAATGAACATTGATCTAAACTCAATTAAAACACAGATTTAAACACAACGTGGAAACTACAGTCTTAGAGAAATTATGAAAAAAGTCTTATTTTTTTTCCAGTCACTTGGCTCTGCATGTTCTCCTGAGATATTTTACTCTTCAGAAACAAACTGCAGGCAGTTGGACAAGTTTTAACAGGAGTTTTACTGCTGAGTGTGGAATGAGCTGTGCGTTCTGCAGTCAGCTTCACTGAGCCTTCAGGTAAATGTTCCAGAGAGGGAAGCTGAAGAGAATGTACGAAATGAAAGAGCAACTGATTGTAAATAAACAGGTGAGTCATCTGAGGTTCTTCAAGAGAACAACTTGCAGAGAATCAGTTGCCAGCACTTATTTCCATCAGCATCACAGAACACAAACATAAACAGACGTTTGAAATCAGCGTTAAAGGAAACAAATAAAGGAAAACCTCATGAGAAAATGTTCCAGTTGAGCTGAAATGTCTCACATATCATGTCCTATTAATATACAAGTATTATATGATTTTACATGTTTTTTATTTCTTTTTTTGCAGCAGAAATAATGACAAACATCCAAAGCTTTAAGTCTGTATCATTAAAAATACCCAACATCTTTATACACACATCGTACAGGAACTAGCATGCACAGCAAACACGCTGTTGGGTTTTATAATCTTGTGCGCGTAGCAAGTACATTGAGGGCGTTGTCCCAGATAATGAGACAAATCTCAGAGGCTCCAGACTGAAAGCATCTTGACACAAACATAATAACTGCTTTCTCTGCCAACAAAGTTCAGAGGCAACTCCACCCTCTCAGGCTTTATACTTTTATGCTTATTGCTTAAGTGTTCACGTTTTTAAAAGTCAGAACATGGGGTTCTTTTGTCTCATGCATCCCCAGCAGAGCCACTTGCCAGCAGCGTTAACTTCCACATCACGCAACAACAAACAGGTATCTCCAGCCCGCGAAGCCCGACTGAAGCTGAGAAGTTAATGCAGGAAAACAATTAACAGTGATTTTATGTTGATTATTTTCATCTCTACAAACAAAATGCTGTTGAAAGAATACAGACATTCATTTTAGCATCACATCATTAACAATCAGTACACGGAGTTTTAGAACAAAAATGGACTTTAATTGCCAATTAAATGAAACATAATGACCAAATAAATGACCAGCTGTCAAAAGTTGACATATAAAAACAGAATGTTAGAAATCTTAGATTGAAAAAACGATGAAGCACTGCAACAATCACAAAGTTAGAACGAGAAAATTGTTGTTATGAGTGAGAATATTTACTGTGGTAACAAAAAAAAAAACGGAAAATTTTACCACCTGTGGGGGTGAGAGGGACGAGAGGTTGGGCTAATTAAGTAAAATCAGTATAACTAAACGAGGCCTGCATGACTCGTCTAAAGAAAATAATCTTTCAAAAGAAATCTTATTCTTTAAACACACAACATGTAGCAACAACCTTCTAGTGTTTTTATCAGAAAATAATCTTTTATGAAGCAAATGTGAAGGATTCCCAAACTTTCTAAGTCCTCAGTCTCCCATCACAAACTGCAGCTACAAGCTGTCTGTCATCAGAGACCTGAAGGGCGTGTCAGTCAGGTGTTTTTTGTATAGATGCCTCTGCTCTTCTAATTGGTCAGATCATGGTCTAATTGAGCTGAAGCACACAGGTTGTTCTCCTCCTGCAATCAGTGGTTGAGGGAAAAAACCCAGAAGGGGGGAGAAACAGACAAAAAGAATCTGCATGGGACACAAAACAAAAAGATTTTCTTTGAACGAAACACGTTTCATCCTAAATATAATAATAAAGATCTACTTTTAACAGAAAAGAAACTACAGTTAGATGCAAAAATGAATAAAACAGAAATTGTCTGAATTTTAGTAAAAATTTGCTGGTTTTACGCGGCTTCACTGTCACGTATTTTGCAACAGTTTTCTAGTGAAACCTCACTGGCAGCGAACCAACGACACCTGTCAATTTCACACTGATCCTCACGCATCAAACATGTGATCATATGTGACCAAAATGTTCTATTTCACATAGCAAACATGCAAAACATGTTCTACATGCTAATTTCACGTTTTCACTTATTCATGTGGGTGTTGCAACATCTTATAAAAAAGGTATAAAAGGTTTAGAAAATACTGCTTGTCTAAATTGAGATTGAAGTTGTTCCAAGATGAGTGAAAACCATTTCCAAACTAGACTTGTTGTGACTAGCTGTTAGCTTGGATGCTTCTCCCCGAATCGAGATCACTCTGACTGCTAATCCCTGCAGGTAAGACACTGTCGTCAACATCTGTACCTCAATGATGTCACAGATGTTGACGTCACTTTGAAACATTCTGAAGAACCACTTTAAACTACACGACCTCTGTTGATTCACAGCAGAACTACACTGATTCTATGTGTGTTTTAATGTCTTTGTGGGGAAAAAAAAAGCCAGTTTCAAGATAATTTTTGGGATATCTTTTATTATTCAGTGCAACATCATTGCTGCACAAACAGAAAAACAAAAACAAACCATTGTTCTTATTCATTTTTTCATTAAGAATTTGGTAATTCTCATACCAACTTTAAGTATCAAAACAAATTAAACAACTCTCACGTGCAACCAATCTAAAATCCCATTAGTTAATAAAGAAAAATATTAATATTACAACAGTAAATAAAACAAATATTTACAGAGTCTTCTGATGAAAGTAAAACTACAGTTATGTACACAGTGGGTGGTCAGCGCTCCCTCTTGGAGAGAGACAGGAGAACTTGCTTCCTAGTGACAAAATAAAATTTAAAAAAGTAGAACTGTTGAAATAACAGGAGGTGTTTCACTTAAATCAATATACAAAAAGACTCGAGTAAATCAGCACTTCAGGCTTTTTGGACCTCCATGGAAATGAATAAAACCTTCAGCCTAATCACAACCCAAGCAGGATAAAGTTTAGTGGTGTAGTGCAGCGTTCACATGAGCATTTTCAGTCATCATGGAGTATGTTCATGTTCTCATTATCTAATATGGATTACATTCAGTTGTGGCTGCAAATATTAGTATTATTTTTGACAACATACCCTCTGCTCTTTGCATCACTGCACCACTGAACAAGTCACACAGGCCATAAAATGAGCCAGCAGAGTTTTAAAGAGGCCATTTCATACAAATTTCAGGACTTTGTGGTTATTTCTTAAGTATTAACCAGTAATATGAAACATTTTATATCTAAAAACATTAGGAAACACTTATTAATAGACCTTTCAATCTGTCTGCATCAAAATTCGGCTGGTTCTAGCAGGCCTCAAGCAGCAGCTCGTTCATATTCATTATTTGAATTTGCTGGACTCAGATTGGCTAACAAACTAGCCTATGAGAGCAAGGTATACTGTTTCCTGCCCCACTGCGCATGGCAATGTCAGACGTCATGTCTTCCTGTTTGCTACGTCTTATGCTAACAGCTTTTAGCCAGCAGCATGCTAGGCGTGGTTTCAACTGCAGGAGCTGCTGAATACTAACGAACAAAGGAGTTGTGACGAAACAGATACAGGCCGTTCGGACTCAGGTTTTATCGCCACCTGCGTAGTTTGAGAGATAAAAACTGAAAGAGAAGTTGTTGACCTGTTTTCACACCCACTATGAAGGTAAGAACACCTGTGGAGCTAAAATATTCAACAGAAACCTCAGAAAAACCGTTTTTAATGGAAGGGCCTCTTTAAGTGTTCAGACTGGCAGGAAGATAATGTCACAGAATGAAACTAGCAAAACTAGAAAAAGTTTTAGCAGCAGTACAGAAGATATTCTAAAAAAAAAGAATTAAAGAATACCAAGACGTTTAGGACTGGAGAACACTAATGATGAAACCCTGATGCAACCCTGCAGAGGAAGAGGTGGGAAAAGAAAATGGATAGATTTAAGTCTGTGGTGCTGCTGTAACATTTCTGTCCTGTGAGGGGGGGTGTTCAGCAGGTTTACAACCAGTGTGATGACAGAAAAACCAAATTAGAGGTTGTTGTGTACAATCGAAAGAAAAATACCCCCCCCATTATATACTAATCATTGTTCTGTAGTTAAAATTTACATGTTTCATGATCTAAAATCAATACGTAATGGGATTTAGAATTGATAATCACCATCAGTTAGTTTTTTTAATTGTTGCTAAACTGAAAAAAAAAAAGTATTATTCAAAGGCGCCTTAAAAAGGCAGAAGTTTTAACAAACAGTTAGTTATGAAATGGACTGAAAGTTAACCTGCTGGGTGTAATTAACCTGCCAGTTTAAACAAATCAGGAATCTGATTACATAAGAGACATATCCACCCACTTTTATCATACTTACACTTAAGTGTTAAACAAATACGCAAGAATTCAAAGAAAGGATGTGAAAAAAAACAGCAATGAAAAGAAAAAAGTGAGCAAACCAGAAATTGTTGTCAAAGAAACTTAGTCACTGTGGCAACGGATAATGTCATAGATACAAACATTGGCAGGCGGCTACGCTCTCTGTGCTCAACAGGTATTACCTGTGCTGAAACAGGCATAACTAGACGATGATTAACTTTTCCATGGAGGCTTTCCTGATTGTGTTCATTGATTATTTTAGTCTTTTTTTCCTTCTCGTTTTTTGTGAAGACCAGATTTTATCACAAGGAAGTTACAACACAGAAATCATAACTCGTGTACTTATTCAATGAAAATAAAAGCTGTCAAGTCTGAATTTCGTTACATTCGTTATATTCTCAAACACTCATACTCACACTTATTAACAAATATTTACACAGGCAGGACAGAGGGCTTTTTTAGAAAGTTCATACCTCCTAATGTTAGAACAGAAGAAAAGATGAAACAGTTATGTTCTTGTTTTATAAAGTTGAAAAATAAGAAATCCAAGATAAATGGAGAATCCCACATCCATCACAGGAACCTAATATAACTGTTTCAATGATTGAGTCAGTCTTTGCAGCTAGTAATTCATGTTACATGAATGTTTTATATTACCTGTATTTTTGATGTTTGTCATTCTTCTGAAATAATGTTTGTTATCACTTGATTCCTCCCAGCACTAAACCAACGTTAGCACCAGGTTAAGGTTAGTGTTTAAGGATGATTTGGGGTTTGATATGAGCTGGTCTGTGTGCATACGGCTCCATGTGTGTCTGTGTTTGGGATTATAAATAAAAGTCTTAGTTCTGGTGGCGCTTCATGTGCAGAGCCAGGTGGTCTGAGCGTGAGAAGCAGCGGCTGCAGGCGACACACTTGAAGGGTTTGGCTCCGGTGTGTTTCCTATAGTGTCTGGTGAGCTCGTCTGATCGGGCGAAACGCCAGTCGCAGTTCTGCCATGTACAACAGTATGGCTTCTCACCTGGAAGAGACACGAGGAGAGCATTGAGTCATCAGCAAACATGCGGATATTCTTGTTAAAAAAAAATCTGCTTAGTGAGATCTGAAGTGAACTTGTCACCGAGGCTATTTTTAAAATAAGTGTGAACATTTCAAAAGGACAAACTGACATTATTCTAGTTTTTAAACATACTTATTTATCATAACCTGATGAATTCAGCAAAAACTGGGAGCTTTTTGGTTTCCAGTGGACATCTAAACCAAGTCATGATGGTTTAGAGACTTTTCTAAGAAACTGTTTTGCAACTTAATGTTTATACGCCTGCAGCCACATCCTGAAACAGGACAGAAACCATGTTCAACAGTGTTTATTGCTGATGGAAATGAATTCATAAGACATAAACTCCTGATTTTTTACCTTTATCTTCTCTGAAAACATAAATCTTGGGCGTAATCTAATACAACTGCAGTAAAACTGCCTTTTTTCTTGAGAAATGCTGAGATAAACACACGGAAAATGCTGATCTTTCAACTCGTGAGGCCTAAACTAACATGAATGTAAATAAGATCAGAGCTTAAAATATTTCTAAAAAATCTGCTTTGTAATTGACTTTAAAGAAACAAAATAGACTGATACTCCTTGTAAGTTGTCATGTGGTGATAACAGATTATTACCTTTTCATAAAACTAAAAAAAATATTCCTCAACATGAAAATCCATGTTGGGAGTTAAACAAAGATTATTTAAAACAACATTTGCCTATTTGTTGCAAAAGCAGACTTGTTAATTCAGCTACGTGAGACACGTCCCACTGGTTTTACAATAAAGAGACAGAAATGGGTGAAAAGGTACCATGACAAAGAAACTGTAAAATGAATTCAAAGCAGAGCAGAAAAAACAAGCTGAACAGATCTAATACGACAGTTATTCCACTCCACCCAAACACTGATATTTCTCTGCTGTGCCACAACATGCTAATGCCAAATTGTGAGCTAATCATAAACACGAAGACAAAAAGCTCTGTTGAATAGGCTGGCGTGTTGGCGACAGGAAAAAAAAAAGTCTTCTTTCATAGCCGAGGTGGAAAGTAATGCCTGAGAATCAATGAGCACAAACACAACTTGAAAAGAAGATAAGCAAACAGCTCTGAAGTCTGATTCGTCAAACTTTCCAGAGCTGAAAATGAAAGAGAACAAACTAAATATTAAACACGGCTTATTGTTTTCAATGTTTCGAACTATGTATTGCAATGTGTAAGTTCTTCCATCATCTTAAAGGAGTTGCTGTTGGGTCATCAAGTGCTCATTACTAGTGTGGGCCCTGTTAGTGCTGATTAGATAGCCTCTATTGGCCATCAATCACTTTGTGACAGCTATTAGCACAGCAATGGGGTCCAAAGAGCAAACAGGGTGGGCGAAGCACAAGAGGTTAAAACCGACAGCTCTGTTTGAGTTTGTCTAAAAAGCTCCTTCTAATTTTATGTTTTCAAAACCACATCTAATCTTGTTTCGCACACTCTCAGAAATAGAGGTACTAGACAAGAACATTTTTGTACCTATAGGTACATTTTTTTAAATGTTCCCTCACAAGTACAATACTGTCTTTAAAAGGTCAGAAATGCCCCTTAGAGTGTTCAAATTTATCTAAAGTACAAGTGTGTACAATTTCAACTGCACCTGCAACCCCGGTCAAGGCTGGTTAATCTCCATTTTATTAAGTTTCATTTATCATTTTCAGTATTATGTTTCAGAATGTTGGTGTTAGACTTCAAAATGTGGCCTAATTTTACTGTTTTAGTGGAAAAACTTCATAAGGTACAAAAATGGACCTGAACAACAGGGTACACCCCCAGCGACAAGAATTTGTACCCTTTTTATCGCTGGGGGTGTACCCTGTAATCCAGGTCCATTTTTGTACCTTATGAAGTTTTTCCACTAAAACAGTAAGATTATGCCTCATTTTGAAGTCTAAAACCAACACGTAAACCATAATACTGAAAATGATGGAAGAAACTTAAGAAAATGGAGATTAACCAGACTTGGCCAGTGTTGCAGGTGCAGTTGAAATGGTACAAATTTGTACTTTATATTAATTTGAACACTCTAAGGGGCATAATATTGTACGTTTGAGGGAAAATTTTAAAACAATTTACCTATAGGTACAAAAATGTTCTTGTCTCGTACCTCTATTTCTGAGAGTGCGCAAAAAAAAGATACCTGAAATAAACATCAAAACGAGCCCATCTACTGTTACTCCTGCCTCCTCTTTTTATCTAGATGGAAACCCGTCCTGATGTGTGTGTGGAGTTCAAATGTTTTCAAATAAAAGGTTAAAGCTCTCAATCCACAGGTGTGTTTGGTTTTGCTTTTTTAGCTGCACAGTTGAGGTCAAAAGCACAGTTGGCTCCTCTTAGACTATTATCCCTGAAAGCTGGCAAACAGGCCAGTGAAATACGACACACATGAGCTAAGAACAAACACACTTGACTGCGATATGTTCCTCGACAAGCTGCCAAAAAAAGTCCAGGTGAAAAGCAAAACACCAACAAATGTTTCCTGTTTTAGTGTCTCTTTAACCAAAAGATAAACCTGAAGTTTAAGGAAGATTTACTCCACCACCGGCTTTGCATGTCAGTTATATACAGAGAAAATTTATGTTGATGTTTTTATTTTTATGTTTCTGAAAAAACTTTCAAAATAAAAGATATTAAATCTCAAAAGCCTTTCCAGACATTTGTGTGTGAAAGCCAGCAGCTGTTTGATCAGGTGGCTGATTAGAAAACTCTCAAACTAAAGTATTATCTCTACCGTTCAAAGACACAAATGTTAATAAACTTGTGGACTACGACCACATCATAAACCATAATGGATGAATAAACAATCTCACCCACAACACATTCATCAGAAGGGGAGCGTCAGTCACTCTGAACAAAAAGCTTTTGTATAGTCTGGTGTACATTATACAGAAGATGAATATTGACTCTCTCGATAACTTAAGTTTTGGAATTACTGCATGAAAAATGATTTTCATAGATTTGATCATATAAAAAAATGCAAAATAATAAATTTTAAAGAAGAATATCATATTTTGTTGTGATTAAAAGCATTCATCTCATGCATGACTTTACACAAGCTGATGTAATCTGTATAAAAATTGTAATCATATTTTTATACATCCGGGTTTTACAGTCAAAGAGTTGAAGTGCAAACACTTTCAGGCTCTCCGGGACACCTATAAACTCACTGTGGACCTTTAAGCTTTATCAGCTTAGTTGTATTTGTAAAAAGGGCTGGAAGGTTCCTTAATCACGCTGATAACTTTTTAAAAGTACAAACACACAATGTTGTGCATGCTGCGATAAATAGCTTAAAATGAAAAGCTGTTGTTGTCATGGTCAAGGTTGTCCACTAACCCCCCCCCCAAACTACTGGGAGGGGCTGATTGCTATGATAAAAGTAGAGATAGTGATGAACTTCTGCAGCTTGCAGGTGTTTCGTGGCACTGGAAACAGATACAGAACACAGACCGGTGCTTGATATTCTAATTTTTTGAACTACTGAAAAATGAATCAGAGTATGACACTGTAAAACCTTTATCTAACATGTTAACGTAATATTTACATTAATAAAGGAAATACTCGTGCAAATTTACAATTTAACACTATTTGTGAAACAGAAAAAGGATTTCTGTTATCTATCAGTATTTGGATTCATTGTTAATAGAGAACAAAAATGCACAAAATCAATTTCATGCTGAGCGGTTAGCATGAACCTCACGTCTGTGCAAGTTTTCGCAGTGCAGCATACTAAAATTTGGGATGAATATTATTATTTTGGCTCTGGTTTTTACTTTTGAAAAGGTATCTTTTAGCTGGTGTCATAACATGTATTCTGGAGAGGATTTCTGCACATTTAGAAATATTTAACATGTAAACGAAGTCTATTTTTGGAAGCAAAAGGGAACATATAGGGCTCGAAACCCCCAAATGTCCAGCTTATGAGGGATAAGATCCCTCAAACAGCTTTAGGTAGGAAACACTTCCAAAGTTTCTACAATGTAAACTATGCTGAATCTAATGACACAAACTGGAAGGCTGCAGTCAGTGGTACCTGATTTGTTTGTAAAATCTATTGAGAACACGCAGCACAATTATGAAAAGAGGAGTTCACAAGCAAATGTAGGTCAGGGGACAAAATAAAACTAATCTTATGTATCATATAAACTTAAAGACCATTTCACAAAACTGCAATAGAAAAAAAACATGGATTTAGAGTTAGGGTTAAAAGAGATATTAAAATTCACTATGATAAAGATCATTTTGCTTTCATTGAAATCAGATTCAATCAATTATTGTGGATCAGAAAAGAAAGTTATGAAACTGGTATGAACTAAAGGAAAAATGAGAAAATCTGTAGTGACCTTTATATTTGTTAAATATATTTAACCGGTGTAGAGTGAAACTTATCTTTATCACTGACTTGTCTTAGTCTTCAAAATGTAAACAAGACAAACAAACCGGACAAACACACTAATCCGGTTGTGAGATAATGTGGAGATAAATAACAACGTGTAAATGTTAAAATCAGTAGGGAACTAAAGTAATGTGTGGTAAATTAATTTTATTTGTTTTGCACAAAAGAAGTTGCCAAATTCTGTATGAGTTAAATAAAAAACAACAAATTCACCAAGCAATGCTTTAATTAACCCCGGAAAGGACTTTTAAGAGGAAAATCTGTTTATTTTGCATAATGCTGAAAACTTAAATTTACTGTCCAATGTAAAAGTCATCAAAAAGTAAAATTACATTCTAAGATACACTAAGGATTAAGTGGATTGGACTGGATTACTAGATAATACTAATAATAATAACCTTTATTTATAAAGCACTTTACACATCCGACAAGGAGACCAAAGTGCTGCACAAGCAATAAAATCAACAAAAGAAGCATTCAATAAGTGCCCAAAAATAAAAAGACAGTTCTATATACAATGAGTACACAAAAAAACCCCAAAAAACTTATTGGCGAGTTTAACCAGATTCGAAGGCCATTTTAAAAAGATGTATCTTTAAGAGTGATTTAAAAACTTCTAATGAGCTTGCCATCCTAAGATTGAGAGGAAGGGCGTACCAAAGCCTAGGAGCAGCAACAGACAAGGCCCTGTCCCCATGAGTAACCAACCTAGATCTAGGAACAACCAAAAGAAGCAGACAACAAATACATCTTTAAAACTGAGAAAAAATCCAAGGGACCAATGACTAAACCATGAGGCACTCCATAGCTCAAAGGATGTATTATAGAGCATCACTAATGAAAGAGAAGATGCAATGGAGATAAATGCATATTTTATGTGATATACATTAAATAGCTTCCATGTTTTTCTCATTTTTATCTTGATTATCTACTATAATTTCCTTTCATTCAATCATGAGTTAATTCGGTCACTGTCAACTGAACACAAAACAGGATTAGGGAGGTTTAGATGGACTCTCAGCCTGTCTGTGAGATTTAAAGGGACTGCAGTGAGTAAACCAGGCAGCTTGCAGCTTGATCTGTTGCATGTTTCACTTTAATGTTATACAGCCTTAGAAACTAGACTTTATTCTTTATTATATTTCAACAGGAGTTATTAAAGTAGTTGTTATATTGTTCAATACCGTGAGATGATTTAAGGAACACGGATTTCAGGAAAAACTAAACTGTTGCTAAAGTGCACCGAACAACTTGTAGATATCATGTATTGTGAAGTTGCTGGTATTAAAAATTAATAAATGACTACTCATTCTAAATGTGTGCACGCTATACATATCACTTAAACACATCTAATAATCAGTTTTCTCAAACCTTAAAACAAAACTTGTTTGATTTTTAATCTAGTTCCTTTTTTTTTCTTTTCTTTTTTTCTCTATTTCCTTTTAAACTAGAAAAATCTTGCCTGCATGCTTGTATCATTTCTCGAATGTCTGTTATTTTGTTTACTATTCTCATTACATATTTTAAAGTCTATTTATCTTGCATTGTTGTAACCTGCTGTTTAATAGGCCAACTTCCCCACTGAGACCCATAAAGTTTCATCTTATCTGTTTATGACCACAGAGAGATATGCTTCTATTTGTTCGTTCATTCACTCAAGTGTTTTCACACTGGAGGAGCTGTGCAGCTTTTATCGCATGAGTAAATCTTCAAAATACAGGTTGAGCTCAGGCCGCCGGGGATCTACAGGTTTCACCTTACAGAAAGGGAAACATCGATACCAGCCTGCCCCCATTCTGCAAACCCCTTACCTTCCTCGTTCTGCTTACTCTGAAAAAGCACTGCAAAGCAGGAGTAACTGGTTTGCTCTTCATTTAATAGCATGTCTTTCATTTTTTATCCCTCTTTCTTTATCTTACTCCCCTCCCTCCCTTCTTTGTTCTCCCTCTCTTGGGAAGCTCAGTGGACAAGTATGAACATGTTGGTCGAGAAAAAACAAAAATGCTAAAGCAAACTAAAATTGCCTGGATGTCTTTTTCCTTTTAACGATGTTCTGTCTCTTCTGAACAAATCCAAACTGTGTGACATGAACATGAATCACTCCACAAGCCTGAAGCGACTAAACTAACAGGACAATAGTTTCATAATGACTGAGTATTTAGTCCAAAGACAACTAGAAAACCTGCACGGGAAGACAGAAGAAGTATTTTCCAAACAACGTGATAGAGATGCAGATTATTAAGATATTAGGACCCATTAGCGGAACAAATCAGAGGGGGGGCGGAGCAAAAGACCGGGCCCTTACATGATGAGTTTTACCCACAGTGCACTTGGATGCAATATCGGTGATTAACTTGTAAATTTGTGCATCATAAAGCTCAGTGAGAGAGTGAAAATAAAGCCACAATGTTTTATTCAATATTTTACATCCACTACATCACTAAAGTCAGTCTTTCTTGTAAAGCTTTTAACAACCATGATTCAAACCTGACTGGGTAAACTATATAAACCCTGAATGAATCGGCTTTAGCGCGGTTTTGTAATCGAAACCCAGACTCCATTCTCCTCTGAGTGTGAATCATGAAAGGGCCTGACTCTCACTTTATACCTAAGGTGGGCCTCTCTGATGTCCGGGCCGGGGGCGTACCGTCCTCCCAGCCCCTCCTGTAGCCCCGCCCCTGCTAGGACCGTGATCTTATAAGAGTATAAGAATAAACATGCAATGCGGTGGGTGGTGGTCTATGGGGTCCAGTGTTGTGAGCTCTACATATGAAATGGCTAAATATGCAGATAGTTTAAGAGGATGCACAGAAAGATGAATCCTGTCATAACTGAATCATTTTTATTCTGACCAAAAGGTTTAGTATCCTTACCTGTGTGCGTCCTTTGGTGTGCCTTCAGGTGAGAGCTCTTTGTGTAAACTTTGGTGCAGCCTGTGAGGAAATCAGAGAGGGATTAAGAGCCGGAAGACACGTGCATAAAATCTGTCTTCAGTGTGCAGCTGAGGTCCAGGGACAACATGCAACTTTCTGATCTGTTTCTCATGTCTGTGATCTGTAGTCCACAAAACCAAAACGATGTTTTATAAAACAAAATAAAGGATCAATTTATTTTGGATATAAAGAATAACTCGTCAATCCATCCGAGTCCTTATGATTTTCTAGCAAATTAAACAAACTTGCAGTGAAATGTTTTTTTTTCTCAGTCTTTGAGGCCTTAAAAACATAAATACATAAAAACTTTTTCAGAGATAAAACACTCCACTTCTCTTGAATATAAGAGACTCTCTTAATGTTTATTAATAATGATATAAAACAGTGTCATACTGGGTCTGCTGAAACGTTTGATGCAATTTCTGCTTTTATTTTGAAAAAATATGTATTCTCATCAGGTCATAGGGAACAAAAATAGTGCAGTACCCAGACAATATTTTTCATTTTCAAGGCAGAATTTAACAAAATTTAAGTTGAAGTTTAATAAATATTAAAGGTTAAAATAGAGTAAATTTACTGAGATGAAGTTTTTTTGCTGTGATCTGAATCTTTTACAGAACTTGTTTTCTGTTTGGTTATTATTAGCCTGTTAGCCATGAGAAGTGCTTGTCAGAGAAATCTGCAAATTAGCTTCAGCTTTTGAATTTAAGTTTGTTTACACAACAGTGACACTGGAGGCAAATTGGACAAACTCGTTGGAGTGGTTCTGTTAAATCTATTTTCTGTACTTATTTGTTTGTTGATCAAACTGTTAAAATTTGCAGCAACTCTGATGCTGACGTGTTTTAGACGTGTGTAAACGTTTTTGTGGCGTATGTGTGTCTGAACTGAACGTCCTCAAACACAGTAAGTTGGTGCAGCTGCAGGATTCGGCACGCTCGTGCAGCGTGCTGCAGGTTGGGTTCTGCCTCGTGCATCACTGTGGCACATAAAGGTCACAGTTAAACGGTTAAATATAAAATACACACCTGGGTAGTTGCAGAAATGGATTCTCCTCTTCTCCAGCTCTGGGTTGTTCCGCCTGTTGTATTTTGGGCCTGTCAGGACGCCCTGGCCATGTGTCATCAGGAGGGCGTGAGGAGACATCCCCGTCACTTTAATTCCTCCGAGACGCTGCTGGTATGGTGGTGGAGGCTGCGGCTGTTGCTGCGGCGCTAAGCTGAGCAGCTCCGCCTGGCCGTCTGGGCTCCCTGGCTGGGAGTTTGGAGGTGAAGGAGGCAGGCTGTGGGGCGCTGTGTGCTGAGACGAGTTATTTGGAGCGTCTTGGTAGTACCCGCCGTGCTGCTGCTGCAGCTGGTGATTTACCATCATGTAGTTGCTGTTGGTTGTCGGCAATGTGCTGCTGCTGAGGTTCAGCATCGTTCTGCCATTGGTGGAGCTCTGAGAAGACGGGCTGGTGTGTGACAGGGTCATGGTGAGGTCAGAGCTGGTGATGGGCATGTAATAAACCTGCGGCTGAGGAGGAGGGGGTCCAATGTGGAGCTCTGTGTCCAAACTTGGCTGCTGCTGCTGCTGCTGAGCCGCTGCAGTGACACTCACTCCTCCAGAGGTCATGTCAGGTTTTATAAAAACACTGTTTACCACAGGCGGTACGCTGAAAACTGAGGTGAAGTCTGGCAGGGCCTGGGTGGTGGCGGGGATCGAACAAGGCACCTCCAGTCCGGGTTCCGTCTTGATCTGCTGTGGCGTGAGGGTCTTGGTGGTACTGGGCCTGTAGAGGCCTGTGCGGAGCTGAGTGGTGTTGGGAAGGATGAGGTTTATGTTGAGACTGTAAGGCGCAATAGGTTTATCCTCCGAGAAGTACTCGTCCACCACTGACGCGCTCTCTCGTCTGCACTTCTTGTCACAGTCGTTTGAAGGGGTCAGAAGAGGACTGCTGACCTGAGGCAGGTATTTATCCAGTTCTAGCTGAGTCTGAAAGAAAAATAAAAGTAGTAAAATTTAAAGGTGCAACCCATTAAAAACCACGGAACTAACAAAATGTATAGATATTCACAAATATATAAAGATGCACCAATTCTATTTATTAACTGTTACTGTATGTGCTGGAATTAAGTCGGTTTCTTTTCTGCGACAGACTTTTTTTCGGCAGGTCTTTCAAATCGTTGAGTTATTTGGTTTAATAAAGTATCGTATTACCACTGCTTATGAACAATGTTTAAGTTGCACCTTATCATGAAACTCCCCTCGTTAATAAACACTTAATAATTACATTGTGATTTTACTTTATAAATTAGCAGTGATGGCGTATTGGATAAGAAGAAAAATAATGACTCATTTATTGCCAAATACCCAGAATCATCTGTACTTGTTAACAAACACCTGGACAAAATGTTACAAATCAAACAAATAAAATGATATTAGATTTAATAGATGCCACTAAAGTTTGTGAAACATGCTTTTAATCAGGTATTCATAATTAATAAGGTGTTTATAATCTATCAATTTGTAATTTTTAAAAGGATTTCCACAGCTTTTCTATAGTAATCATATTTGTGTGTTTTATCACTACTAAAGACGCCAGAAAAAAAGATTTTAGGATCTTAACACAATGACTCAAGGCAGTAGAAAATGTTCGGTAACATCACTGATGATGCAAATAAAGTTATAACTGAATGAAGTTTCTATTTTATAAACAGAGGAGGACAAATAAAAAAAAAAGCATGAAAAATATTAGAAAGGAACAAAAGGTTTAGATGAAAGGCGTCTTGCTCCATCATCATCTCATCCACATTCCTGTTTTCCATCTGAGCTTGTTTCCCTGACAAACAGCCAGCAGAGAGATTAGAAACAGACAATTGGTGGAGGGAATTCACCCCCCTTTAACATGTCTGTTACCTCCGGGAAGGGAGGTGGTTGGGTGGGGGGGGGCATGCACCTTTCACCTGCTGCTCTTACATTCTGTTGAAAACTTCACGTGCAAACTGTCAATAATTTTTGTTTGTGCTTGAACTTTAGATGACAAATATGCAAATGGACTAATAAACCTGGATGAAAGTTGTGCAGGAACGTCGCATGTCTGCAGTTGAAAACATTTTGTTTAACTTGTTCAATTTGTTCTCCTGGAAAAAATCCACTTGGATGAAACTTGTTGTAAATTTTCATTTCATTTAAGATGAAAGATCGAGTCACAACCAGAGCAAAGAGTTTAAAAAAACGTGAGTCTGGAGAAAAAATGTTAAAAAAATTGAGAAATATCCTAAAATTCAGTGTTTGTTCAGTAAAATGTTTTTAATTGTCAAACCTTCCAGTATTCTGAGCTCTTCTCGCTTACTGAAAGCAGGAGAACATGAAGCTGTTCAAGTGGAACTGAACAGCAAAAGCACCAGAATGTGCAGACGAATACAAAGAAATATTTCCGAGCAGCAGGACTGGACATGCAGAGGAAAACAAACGGCGGGTATTTTCCTGTGTTTAAGTGAGACACATCATTTGATCTTTATCCCTAATTAAACTGTGTATGCTTCAGTGTATTTTGTCATTTAGAGGCTATGAAGCAGGCAGCGACTCCTTTAGAGGTGCGCATGCACACACACACACACACACAAAGACTGCATTAATCCATCTTTGACAGTAATGCAAAAAGCTTATTTAAGCTACATTCATACACAGCAACGTACTCCATGACACCCGAGCACATCGACGTACACGGACAGGTGGTTTGATCCCTCCGTGGGTGTGGCTGATGGACTGATGCATGAAGAAGACAAACAGTGAGTAAAAAAACGCTCTCAGCAAAACCAAAACAAAGGCTGAAGGCATGAAGGAGATTCAGAGAAACCTAAACACTGTGGGGTAAAAATAAACCTGCCAGACAAATCTGATCCTCAGAATGATAATAAATACACAGAGAGGATGGACGAAGGGAGGAAACGTCAAAATATTCAAACTGACTGTTAAAAAAACACTCATTTTAGATGGCTGTTGATTTCTAAGATTAAAAAATACAGCTAAAATAGTTTAAACTAAAAATTAGTTAGTGGAAGGTGTTGAATTCTTAATGAACTTTATCAACTAAATCCAGATTCAACTAGTCTATTTGGGAAAAATGAGTGTAATGAGGTGCTTGAGCTCAGCTTAGCTATGAAGATGAAGTGTGTGTGTGTGTGTGGGTTTGTGTGTGTGTGTGTGTGTAGGTTTGTATTTCTGACCTCCTGGGGACCAGTTTCCTGACTTTTACTATCTTTCTGGGGTCCGAGGGTTCTTGTGGGGACCGAAGCCTGGTCCCCATGAGGGGGACTCCCCTTTTTAGGGTTAGGGGTTAGGTTTATAGGTATGGTGTGAATAGAGTTTTAGTTAGTCTTAGGGTTAGTTATAGATCAGTAATGGTTAAGGTTAGGAAAAGGGTTTGGGTTAGGTATAAATCTAGTTACTAAAATTAATGGAAGTCAATGGACGGTCCCCATAAGGATAACAAAACACACTTGTGTGTGTATGTGTGTGTGTGTGTGTGGGTTTGTATTTCTGACCTCCTGAGGACCAGTTTCCTGACTTTTACTATCTTTCTGGGGTCCGAGGGTTCTTGTGGGGACCGAAGCCTGGTCCCCATGAGGGGGACTCCCCTTTTTAGGGTTAGGGGTTAGGTTTATAGGTATGGTGTGAATAGAGTTTTAGTTAGTCTTAGGGTTAGTTATAGATCAGTAATGGTTAAGGTTAGGAAAAGGGTTTGGGTTAGGTATAAATCTAGTTACTAAAATTAATGGAAGTCAATGGACGGTCCCCATAAGGATAACAAAACACACTTGTGTGTGTATGTGTGTGTGTGTGTGTGTGTGTGTGTTAGCTAGCGGGGTGTTTGTGTGTTTTTCTTTCACATTAGACGAACTGGAATTTGATTATTGATTGAGTATCTGCTTTGATCCTGAACTTTGTAGTATTTTTACTCAAGATGCAACTTTATATCTTGAAGTTAAAATAATAAATTAAAAAAATGAATAAATTAATCAACAAACAAACAAACAAACAAACAAACAAACAAACAAACAAACAAACAAACAAACAAACAAACAAAAATTTCACTCCTCCAGCAATTGAACATTAATTATTTAAATATAGTAGGTAATTTATTTGCTGTTATTTTATACAATCATCCCTGTCAATAGACTGTTTTAAATATCTATTAATAAAACTCCACTTTAATAAAAAAAAATGTTTTATGTTGTTTTATGCCAGAACTTTAAATCTGACACATGGTATTGTTTGGCCAGAAAGACCAGCATCAAGGAAAGAAGTCAGATGCACCTAGTTTACATATCTCCATACGCATGGTTACCAGTTTTTTACATTTGTGTACATGTGAATCCTTTATGATCTGCCCTGCAGGTCCAGAATAGATGCTGTAACTTGTTACAGGTGAACTCAGATGGATTTGTGATTAGTGCAATCTGAGCACCTGATGAAAAACAAAGAGAAAACAAAAACAGTCTCTTTGTTTCCGTCCTACTGAGAGTGTCTGTGTGCCTCTCCGATCTGGACACAACCCGGTTCTGCAGCTCGGAAGGTGCTGGCAGCAGTGACCTTTGGGTGATCTTGACCATGTGCCATGCTGCAAACGCTAACTCAATGATTTACCTGCATCTTTATTTACGGGTATCATTTACTTCCTTGACCTTTAACCTACTAGAATGCAAGAAATGAAAGAGAGGTTAAGCTAGCAGGGATGTAACGGTTGGTCCTTCAGTTTGTTTGTAGAAATGTTGAACTGCACACTGGGATACTTTGTTCCTGAGAATTCATGGGATCGTACAAAAACTGATGTCTTAAAGACTCAACTTTTCATACTGAAATGTTGTCGTTTTCAGGTTTTAAAAGCTCATTGGACACAAAAACATACAGGAAATCAGAAAAAAAACAAGAAAAAAGCACCTCCTGTTTCTCCTCGTCTCTCTGCAGATTTTAAACCCTCTTAAACTAATAAAATGTCAGCAGAAAATACAATAAAATCCAAACAGCTTAAGGGAAATCCTCTCTTGCAAGATCAAGTTGTTCAAATATTTGTGAATGTCTCTCGTTAGTGTGTCTCCGATTCATTGAACAGGGACGGCAACCTGAAAGAGAGCTAGTTGATGAACTACAGTTCAGAATGTCTCTCTATTGTTTTATGTGGTAAATATGGAGAATATCTTTGGGCACCAAGTCAGTTAATAATTAGAAAAATGTACAACAGCCCTGCTATGAATCTTTCCACCCGATAACAACAGTCTCTTATCAGCTGCGTTCAGGTTTATGGGATAGAGTGGGAGTTTCCACGTCTGCCCATTTCACAGCCATCCTTAAAGAGAAGGATGTAAAGTTTAAAGTGACTCACACAAATGGTACATTTTACAAAGTAAAGACCACTTTCTCCATCTGTACGATCGTCATGTCCAAAACAATCTCAAAAAGTTTTTAGTGAGTATTTGGAAGGCTGAAAACTAAGCTTGCTACAAAGATTAGGAGTTTGATTTTGCTGAGTTGTTGAGTGGTTGTTACACAATCGGAGAATAATATGAAGTTTTGATAAAAAAGAAGAAACTGAAAAAACTTCTCGACTTTTGAGCCAAAAACTTACCCGTTGAAGGATTTACAAACATTATCAGTTTCTTTCCACCTGCAAACTACAAAATAAGCAGCTGCTTCGGCACATAATTTTTTATGGCTTTTAGGAATGCAGAAGAGCTGCAGTCGCTTGCTATCACATGTCCATAAACATAAGAAAAAAAAAACATATCCATGCTGGGGCCGCCAGGTCTGCTCAGAGCAGGAATTATACAGGGGTCATCGCAGCTAAAACAGAACCTTTGAGACCATGTTGCACTTTTATTGCCCCCGATGAAACCAGAGATATGAAAGGCTGCTCTGCTTCCCAGGAAATTGACAAAAAATGAGTGTTAACGAGTCCGAGCTGTCCAAATAAATGTTGGAAACTGGAAAAACTTCAAGAGAAAAACACAAATCAGCTAATGATTGGGATTTAATAATTAAAAATTAGACTCTAAATTGCTGAAAGGTCGTCTGGTTGTACTGAACAAGTTACCATGTAGAAAAGCATTAGGAACTTGGGAGAATCGATTTGGATGAGGTTTGTTTAAGTCACATCGTTTCTGACATTTTCCAAAAAGATACATTGTTTACATGTATGTTGTAAAATGTAAACTTTTTACAATTTGTAAAGAAATATAAAACAGATTTGAGGCTGTGGAAAAAAAGCAGTAATTTTTGTAACAATAGTAATTTCATATAATTGTTGAGCAGTTTGAAGTCATGCGAGATATAAAATCTGTAATCACACACTTTTAGAAATAAACTTTACTTACTTCTTTTGTTCACAATCAAGCTGGAAATGATGCAGTAATTAACATGCATATTACATAATAATTGTTTTAAAACATATAATCTCTAAAGTTATCTTTATATTAAAGAGGATTTCAGATTACTGGTTTATTATAACACAAGCTAATGTCAGAGCTGTTCTGTTATGATCAATTATTCTATCTCGGGTCTGTTTCTCTGCTATTTTTTTTATATTTTATCTTTCTGATGTGTCTTTGTTCCTAACTGTCCTGGAAAACACACGAGGGGCCCTCTCAGTTGTGGAGGAGGAAACTGAAGAGATCTATCATCTCTAATTACATGTTTGGAGACAGTAAAGATTTGCAGCTTCACCACAAAGTGATTTCACCTTTTCTTTCTGCTCTGAGAGCAGTTTTGACTGTATTTCCAGGTGAGTGACGGGTAAACAGTGGCAGTCATTAAAGAGATTTGAGCTGCTGCAGCAGACGAGTTTGCACGCTAAAGCCAGTGGGAAAACAGAAGAATATGACTGTCTGCGGGCAGCTGGTAGTGTCTAGTAGAGAAACACGACCGGTATACAGACAGCCTGAGCACAGCGTGACTCACACAGAGAGACGCTGCTGGTTGATCCAACTGCAGGAGGTTCAGACTGATTCATGATAAATAAACTACATTCACTTTAGGAAATCTCACCAAACTGAACGTTTTCTTTAAAAGATTCCTTTGACATAAAAGAGTTTCTGTTACAAAATCTGTGAGCATCATGGTCTGGAGCTTGAGGTCTGGTTCATGACTAAACTGATGAGTTGACAAGACGTTTATGGTGCGTTCACACCGGCCCAACCGTCAACGTCAAGTTTACATGTAAAGTCTATGTCGGAGTCCGTCAGAGGAGCGTCAGAGTCTCTGCGTCGCTTTGTGAGCGTTAGCAGTGTCAACTTTTCAAGCTTTTTAAGCGTTTCAGGCGTTGAAGCTTGAAACGTGAGCAAAGCAGAAGTTCAGCTAGCTGAACTTTTGACGCTCTTGAAGCGGCATGTCAACCAATCAGAGCGTCTCATCGTAGTGACGTACCTGAATGAAGCAGGAAGTCTTCAAACAGGAAGTAGCGCTGGAAGCAATCCTCATCCATATGGAGCTCCTGGAGCAAATGGTTTAACTCCTCAAAATCAGAACGCATCTGAAGAATGGGATGTATCCACAAACGGAGTAAATAAAGCCAAGCCACTATCTCTATATGATCCGCCATAGCTCTGAACATCCGATAACAAAGGAAGCCCCGCCTACGCGCTGTAACTGGCAGGCGTTACAAGCTTCAACTTTCAAGCGTCCAACTTGAAGCGTTATGAACGTTGCTTGACGCTGACAAAGCGACCGTTGTGAACGCACCATTAGTCTTGATTGTTATAGGAGATGATAAAATGCAGCACCCATAATGATAAACACAAAATTTCTACCTTATCAGATAAATCGGTTACAGCAATGGAATAAAAATATATTTAAAAAGATGCAAGACAACAAAGAGAGAACGCTTGAGTCTTCTTAGATGAATGAAATCTTTCATCACATTCTGATGCATTTCCTCCTCAGCCATCACTGCAGGGATCCCAACAAGCTAAGACCTGGAGTCAGCAGACACTCACTCATATGCAAATCAGCTGCATGTGTTGTCCTGAAAGTCAAATCATTAGTCAAACCACAACCATCAAATCTCAGCTACGAAAAATGTCTGCTGGCAGCAGGTTACCGGGAAAAGGAGGCGTTACAATGCAGATGAATGGAGGACTGCTATAACCATGACAACCGCAGCATTTACTCAAACACAGCAAAAAAATCTAAGCAGCGAAAAAAAAAAAAAAAACATATCTTGATGCATATCTTAAGTATTGATCTCCAGGAATCACTAGGCGTGACCGGCGACATGTTTTGTACTCAATGAAGTTACTCTGTAACTTATCCTGTCGTCTGCACTCGGTCTTACAGGAAACATAGCGGTGATATCATGACTAAAGAATCTGGGATTTGTTTCACATCCTTTACTTGTTGGATTTGTTCCACAACATGTTAAAGTTTTAATGAGCGGTCTGTCTTTAGCTCCATGTTTTCACACTGGCTACATTTAATTTACAAAAAGACTCCAAAATAAAACTCACAAAGACTTTAGTAGAGATGTAAACTACAATATGCACAACAGTTTAAAACTTCTACCTGGAAAAGGTCATATTTGGGGTAACCATTAATTTATGTGGAACACAACAAAATGTTTACCTTCGTATTCAGGATGGGTGACACAAACAACAGCTTCTCAATAAGAGTCCCTTTAGTTCTAAAGCTGCTGGGGGCATTTTATTTTGAAAAACAATACATTTTCCCCCTATTTTAAGTTCATTTTCAAAGATTAACATGGTTATTTCTGTCATAGGATGTTGTAGGATCAGCAGACAGTCTGTGCAGTTACAAAAACGTGGGGGGAAGAAGAAAGATGTGAATAATGCTCTATAATTTAAGGAAAATAGATAATAATTAAGCAATGGGAAGAGCAAAAACATGGCGGCAGCATATTGAAGGTATGACTCATTTCTTTGACTTCTTTCAGCAACATAGAAACAGAAATATAATTTTCTGTCTGCAACTCATGTAAACTGCATTATTAGAATTTAGAATAAAGCTCAGTTTAAGCGTATTTCGGTAAAATAGCTTTTAATGCACAAAGAGACACAACTGTTCTGTAAACATTTGTACAGCTATTATGGACAAGATGTTTGGCAACTTCTTACCTTTTGATTATTTAGTTTGGTTGGTGAACACACCAAATGTTAAAGAATTATCTGATAAAAGTTTTTACATTCGTTAACTCACTCGCTTCGCTGAAAGCAGTTGAAGCTGTGCAGAAATCAGTTGCAGAATACTTTGAAACATTTGAACAGAAAACGCTGGTATTGCCTTAATGGAAAAACTAACATTTGCACTGAGACTTAAATACGACAAATTTAAGGAATTTTGGAAACCTTGGACAGACTCTATAGGCACTTAAGAAGGAAGTGACTGTGATGCCCATAGTTTTATCGCTACTCTTTTTTTTCTGTTATTTTATTTTATATTTAAATTTTATTAATTCATTTTAGTTAGTGTTCTGTTAAAACAAAAGTGTATGAAACATAAGCCTTGAAGATATATAGGAGGGGATACATAGAAGAAGAGAAAGGGGAAAAAAAAAGTTTAAAAGGGCAAAGGGGAAAAAACATTGTATCTTTTTATATAACTGTACAACATGTAACCTCTCTGTTGCAAAACCAAATAAAAAATAGAATTTTAAAAAAGAAAACGCCTGTAAAACAACTCAAATACCTTCAGACGAGGTTTAAAAAAAGGAATGTTTGTAATCTGTGAACATCATTCTTGAGGCTTGATGAATTCTTGCCAAGTTCAGACAGAAATGTCACTTTTTTTGTCAAACGTGTTGTTGTTTGTGCTTGTGGGCTTTTATTGTGACAGTTTACACGATGAGTGACACCATAACAGAAGCCTTATAACAACTTACTGATCCACCTATAATTTGACAAACCAGTAACTAGAAAATGACTGTATCTATTTCGAAATAACGATAAATCCAATTTGGAGCTCAGGTTGTGAGTCTCTGTCTAAGTTTAGGAAACTGGGTGGGGTCGTTAACCAGTCTTTGATTATAATAATGAATGTAACTGCCAACTTCTGGTTTCATTTCCAACAAGCTGCTTCCTGCTTTACAGAAATCCTATTTATCTCAAACCAAATTTACCCACAGTTGGGTTGTGGTGTTTGTCTTTATTGTGACACAAATTTTCATTCTGTCTTTACTTCCCACGTCATAGCAGAGGAGGAGAATGTCGTTCTTTATTGAAGAGAGTCCAACATTAAAAGATGAAAAACATTCCAAAAATAATGACGCCATCAGAATTTGACTTGTTTAAATAGTTCTTTCTTTCTGGAACACTTTATTTTACTCTTAGTTTTTTTTTTTAGCAACAGCAGGCTGGATCAAATGGCATCGAGACAGGATGCTGAACAATGAGAAGCACTCATTAGCGTTAGCTAAATATTTGCTTTAGAAACCACAACAGTGCTAAGCTGGGTTTCCTTTCAGCAGATGATTCAGATAAATTTCACTCTCCATGTCATGACATACTGTACTACAAAATACTAATATTTGTAGACTACGACTTCAGTTTAGGAGAAAAGCTTGGAAAAAAACAAAAATGGCGGATTCAAATCTATTCCAGTGTTCGAGGCCATGTGCTTCTTTAACCTATTAAAGAATATAAAGCTATTTGTGTATCAGAATAAGCAAAAACAATGTCGGCTAATCAAAGAGCCGCATGTGACGCCGCGGCGCTCACGAGGCGTTCATGGTGGCTTTAACTTTCTCATGAGGTCGGCCTAGATCGCCCTCCTTCTTGCCTCAGGTAGGCTTGTGGGGATACGGGCCCTGCTCAGACAGGTTGAGCAACATATGGCTGTCACGACACCGCAGGGTTAAGCTCCCTTTAAAAACACCAACACAATTACACAAAGACCTGCCTGAGAGGGAAAAAGAAAGTTAAAAAAACAAGATGGCGCAGGGCTTTTTTCTTCGTCTTCTGTCTTGTACAAAAAAAAAAAAAAAAGGATCTGAGTTTGAAAAACAAGCTGCATGTAAATTTGCTGTGAGTAAAGAGCACATAAGGTAAACCTTCTCAAGCTGCTACTTACAAAAATTTGCCTCGAGGGTTTTGACTTCCCTTAACCTGACTTCTCTGTACTTGACGTAATGTTTTGCATAAAACCAAGCATTGCATGTTCCAGCAATGAGACACAAGCAAAGACAAAGATGGATTTTTACCTTCAGTAAAACTTCAGACTGACCAAAAAGACACAAAGTATCAATTTTAATTGGAAAATTTGGGTTTGTAAAGTGTCTGAATCTGCTGCGTAACTACATGAAAAACCAATCAAATCAAAGATTCTGTCTTATGATGCACATGTCAATGATTGACAGGAGACATGCTGTGCTGTTCTGTGCAGGTTCAGATGAACAACACTGTGATTCATGGAATCCGAGATAAAAGAGATAAAAGAGATAGAATGTATGAAATGAAAACCTTAATGTGAACAAATTAAAAACAAAACTAATATCTGTTTGAATTAAACTGAATACCAGCTACTAACAAGGGTATTACAGATTTGTTCTAGTTTCACAGAAACTCAGATTCAAGTTCTACAAATCAAAATGTTTAGAAGCTGCTGTTGCAGATCCAACATGTCACCTCTTTCAGCTGATTCATTAATGATACTTTGAGTCGGATGAGTGTCATGCAGGTAAAACATGTGACAACGTGTGTTATAAACACATGCAAAGAGAATACAAGCCAACAACAATCACATCTTTTAAGGTGTCAAACTAACTACCAGTTCTGCATTGCTGCTCATGTGGGACCAGTTTTAGCATTAGGTGTCTGGATTTGCCACCTGTTTACCAAATACCTGGCCGGAGCCCAAACTCGGCAGCATTCAGAGGGGGTTCGGTTTCAGTTTGCACCGTGTTGCGATCACGCAGGGCCATGTAACTTTAATGCAGCTGCATGTCTCTGCTGTCAGCAGTTGTTTATGTTCGAGACTGAAGCCAAAAATCTCTCTAGTCTTTCGTTGACTATATTTGATCTCCTGCTGCAACAAGCCATGAGTTACTTCCTGAAATGTTCAGTCTCACTGCACACATTAAGCTCTCATTAAATTAGGACAGTTGTGTGACTCATTTTGCAGACTGACCAAAAATTCAACCGGCTTTTATGATGTGATCAAATGTCATAATTAAAGAGATTCTTCAGACTAGGATAAGATCAAGGAAACAAGCCAAACGGTGCATGTGTGTTTGAACAACATCTAAGGTGTGTGGAAAACATAGAAAAAGTAAATAAGACCTCAAATTATAACCATGATCACACCCTGACAACAATTTGACTAATAATTCATAGCAAAACCTTTTTGGTACCTTTTAAAAAAATCTTTCAGAACATTCTGAAGGATTTAGGTAGTCACTGCTGGATCCGGTTGTGCGCCAACAAACTCTTTTCAATCAACAAACTATTGCAAATATGACTGAAACTCAGCTACATGCATTTGTTTAGTACATTGCCACTAGCTGCGGCCTATAGATGAACTTTATTAACCTGACAGGTGTCCGTTTAGGACTTTAACCCGTTTACCTGCTTTTACAGGTGAGCTGTTTCTTCCATGGTGCGATAAACAGGTAATTACACAGGCAGTTCAGTTCAAACGGAACTGCTTTGTATTTCATTTGTAGCAGACTGTTGCTCTAACATGTGAAAATAGAAAGGCAGTATTAAAACACCCATCCGGGCCTGGACTTCACCTGACCGCGCTCAGCACAGATTCTCACCGCGGGTTTGACGTCCTCAAACACGGACGTGTCCTCAGCTCCGTCCGCTGCCGACATCCTCACAGGCTTCAGCTGCGTGAAAACCGCCCGCTCTTCTGTCACATGCGGCGGATTCATGGCCAATCCTACACCCGCTGCCATTTAATCTAAAACTCAGCTTTCTAATTTATGGATTATTTGCACACAAGACGGTGCAATTATTGACTTGTAGTGAGTTCTAACGGAGCTGAAGGATACGGTGAGATCCACAGCCCTCTGGATAAAATCTAAACTCCCAGGTAGGCTTTACCTGAGCTTTACATGACACCTGCAAAAGGGGGGTTACACACAGCCAATCAAGCAGAAGTAAAGTCTCACCGTCCAATCAGCTTTCAGAAAGATCTGATCTGGAACGCCTCCTGAACCATCAACATTCATTTTTTTTCCAGACATCTTTTTATAATACTGAAAGAGGAAGTTTCAAAACTGTTTTGTTTAATGACCATGTTCTGACATATGTCTATATATTTTATATTAATTATGAAATCTCATTAAAAAATCAGGCCTAAGAATGTTCAGAGTGTGAGAACGGAGCTGCACAATCTTACAACCTGTTATTAACATGAGACTGGTGAAAGCTGATGTCCTTGAGATAAGTCTTTATCTTTCTAGTGTTAAAATTCTACCTGAACCGTCAGACTCTCTCCCAACATGTGTTTTATTAAATAATGTTTATTTGTATAAAACACTGGGACGAGGTGGGAAAGTATTGTAGCACATGTGGAGCGGTAAACAATAACAATGCCAGTGATGGTTACAACACACACACAGACATCTTATATTTTTTATGTGAAACATTTAACAGGGCTGCATGGTGGTGAAGTTGTTAGCACTGCTGAACTGCAGCAAGAAGGTCTTGGGTTTAAAATCAGCCTGAACCTTAATGCATGCAGTTTGCACGTTCTCCTGGTGCATGTGTGGCTTTTTCTCAGGGATCACAGATCAAATTAATGCATGTTAGGCAACTCCAAATTATCCAGTTGTGTGTGAATCATTGTCAGTTTTAATGTGACCCTTTAATGGACTGGCAACCTGTCCAGGTGTGACTCCGCCTCTCATCCAATGACTGCTGGAAATTGCTGGGTTTCACATGACGTTGCGTTGATGTCATCAAATGCAGATGGGGGTCAGGAAGTAACTGCCGCTGCACAGAACCCTGCTGAACTCTGCTGATTCGGCTTAAAAATGCCCAAAATCTGTGCGGTCTACGGTTGTTGCAGCCGCTCTAATCGCGAGAAAGACAAACGTTTTTTTTTTCGTGTCTCTAAAGTCGTGTGCCACAAAGGTCTTAATTTTAAAAAACTTACCGAAAGAAGACTGCAGAAATGGATCACTTGTTTCCTCTATTTAGAAATTTGAGAAGAAATTGATCAAAAATGTGGTGGAAAAAACAAAAATATGCACCACAATTGGCCTTTTGAAATTTAAAAAATGTAAATAAAAACAACTTTGTTTGGCTTCTTTGAACAACTGAGCTGGAAGAGAAACATCTCACCTGAAACTTCACCTTCCATCAGATTTAAACACCATGCAGTCAAACTGTAATCTGCTGTGTGTAAAATTCATTTTCTACTGATTAAAACCACAAATACACAGAAAAAAAGTGAAAAACCGGACGAGTCCACCAACCTGGTAATCTCTAAAAATTTTAAATCTGTTGCCACATGAGATATAAACTGTTATCGGAAATAAACAAACTTCTTTTAAAGCAGAACTAAGTAAGTTTTTTCACCTCAATACATGTTTTCTAGAGTCCCTGTGGGGGTAAACAAGGACTTGGCGGGGTGATTCGTGGGTCCCTCTCCTCCCTCCGGGGTCTGTGTCCTGAAAGCAGCACTTGCAACTTTCAGTGGATCGGACCCGACTAATCTCCCGAGAACAAACCTGCTTTACGGCACTCACACTCACATACATAAATACAAGCATGAAGCCCTTGCCGTTGTTAGCAACGCCACCCTTAGGAGCGCAAAGATGACAATAATACTCACCTGTCGAGACATTTTCTTGGTTTTGTTTTTCTTTCTTCTTGCAAAAGCGTTCTCTGCGCGTTGTTGTTGGGGGGGCGGCGGCGGGGTGGAGGGGGCAAGGGGGGGTCTTCGGCGGCGGCGGGGGAACGTTACGACAGTGAGCTTTCACAGGGGACCAGTAGGGGGAGAGCGAGAGCAAAACTTACTTAGTTCTGCTTTAAGTCAAGTTTTATTAAATGAGGTCAGTTACGCACCACTAAAGCACACCATCACTATTATTTCCACACTGATTTACCTTACATGATCTAAACAGGAAATAGTTTTCCTCTCATGTGGCTTCAGTACAATACTACACGGTTTATTCATGACACATGTAACAAACAGTTGAATTGAACATGTTTGTAAACCATTCTTTAACAGAAAGGACAGACAACATGTTGAGCTGTATCTGATAACAGGGACGTTTCTCAAATATCTTCTCCACATAAGTGTAAAAACATTTATGTCTCTTGTCGGAGGTTACTGCTTTGAAATGGAAGTATTTGGTCGGATGTCAACCCGTGAGAAAATTCTGATCTGATGTGGAAACTGTTCACACTGGATAATTAAAGGGTTTTGTCTAATGTGGTTGTTGGACTGGTTAACCTGCATATTTGGTGATTTTAAACAGACTAAAGTAAAAACGGTGATAAGAACAGCTTGAATAAGTGAGAATATGCAACTACGTCTAAAAATATCAGAAAGAAACAAATCAGATCAAACATCAAAACAAACAAAAAAACCCTCTTCAGAGAGAAACTATGCAGCGGTGCGAGAAAAAGGAAGAATATATAAATATCGCTATGAATCACTTTGTGCCATTTTTCAGTCAGAATCAGACATTTATATGGTTGCTCCACATTACTGGTTAGATTAACCTCGACTCTGAAAGCTGCAGCTAACTCAGAACGGTGTTAATAATCCCAAACTATCGGCGTTGATGGAACCATTCAGCAAATAGCTCATTTGTAATAGAATCAATGTCTTGTCACAAAACTGGACCTGCTGCTCAGGAAACACTCTCTCTTCTCTCATATTTTTATTATAGGGAAGTAAAGATGAAATTACTTGGTAAAACAGATAACTTTCCAATCTTTTAACTTCACAGGTAAAAAAACCCAAAACAGATTCAATCAAACAGTCAAACTCTTACATTATTTAATGCTGAGCGTTAACCAATGGAAAAAGAAAGAAAAAGACAGATTATTAAATACATAAATGTGTTTTTTAAGCCATAAATTATCTGACAAACCTCCAATTTTAAAAAACTGGATGCTCAACATTCCTTGCTGTTTCTGTTTTTTTTTCTTTTTAGCAGCAGGGCGTCATGACAAGCCGAGGGCAGACGAGGACAAGGTATCAACCAGCCGGTTCCCTCCCACACATGTTCTCTTTGAAATATAATTACTTAAAAGTATCTCTGCGTACTCGTGAAGTCACAGCATGCTATAGTCTCTAAACGTTGCACATTTAAATCCACATTTAATCATTTTGTTTGATGTTAAATTAAATAAAAAAGATCAGGAAGCGATGAAGTACAGGTATAAATAAACTGCACAATCAATTAGTGGATTGACAGAAGATTTTATCATCAATACCTTTTAGACTACATGCTGGTCTGTCTTACACTCTCAGAAATAGAGGTACGAGACTAGAAATTTTTTTTACCTATAGTTAAATTGTTTTAAAATGTTCCCTCAAAAGTACAATATTGGTCTTTAAAAGGTCAGAAATGCCCCTTAGAGGGTTCAAATTGATATAAAGTACACATTTGTACCATTTCATCTGCACCTGCAACTCTGGTCAAGGCTGGTTAATCTCCATTTTATTAAGTTTCATCCATTATTTTCAATATTATGGTTTACATGTTGGTTTAAGACTTCAAAACGTGGCATAATTTTACAATATTGACAAACTCTTTGATTTCAGTGATTGTTCATACTGCAGTTAGTTAGTGTGATGTGTTGGGTTAATATTTCTAAGCATTTTCTCTCTTAAATGTTGATCTGCAGTTAAAATGCAGATTTATTTAGTTTCTACTGCCTGAAACAAATAAAAAATTAATGTAAAAACTCAATTAAGTTAAAGTACATCGTCTAATACATGGTATCACGTTTCATGATAAAAGTAGAGTTATAATCATAATCAACAAACAAAAGAAAAATGCGTTGGGATATTAATCATCATCAACATGTTGGATCACGCTGAAAACTGCGTGGTGAAAACGTTTCACCACATGGTTATTAAAGCTTTATTTTATATTCTCTCACGTACAAGAAACAGCTAAAACACTAAGGCAAGGAAAAACACATTGTTTTCTATTTTAGCAAAATCCCAGAAAAAAGACTGAGAAATAAAAACTGTGATAAAAATGTTTGTATTTAAGTTTATGTGTAGAAGGGTGTGATGAACTGGCAGAGATGGGAGTAAGTCCCATACATGCAAGTCTCAAGTAAGTCCCAAGTCGTCTGTAAGGAGGATCAAGCAAGTCAAGTCCAAGTATAGCTAAAGTCAAGCAAGTCAAGTCATTATCAAATTAGTTTTTTTCCCCAAATGTATTTCATCAAACCTGTTTTTCAGAGTCAATATAATTTTAAATGTAAGCTGAAAATAAATGAGCTCAACATGAATGAATTTCATATTCAAACAGCTTTTTATTACTTAAACAAGATTAATGTACTGTATGTGAAAAGTAACAGTAACAGAATGCGCTTACTTTGGGTATTAATGAAAACGATCATATACTGTATGTAAAAAACCCATAGGAACAGTTTGAATGCGCTTTTTCAACAAAAATGTGTGAGTGAGGGAAAGAGAGAGTGACAGGAGGAGAGGGGGCAGAGAGAGAGAGTATGTGAGTGAGAGAAGGGGTAGGGAACAGTGTTTGAGTGAGTGAGTGAGTGAGTGTTTGAGCTTTTGTGCAAAGGTATTCTTCATATCTAAACAGAGGGGGCAAAAAATATACATTTTAAACTCATATATTTACTGCACAGCTCGCCATTACTGCCTACAAAGTACTCATAACTGATCACTCAAAATGCACCTCTGTTGTAAACACCATTTCAGCTCCATCTGCTCCCCCATTCTTTTTTTTTAATGGTAATACACTATTTAAGATCGACCACTGTAACCTACTTTAAGAATAGAAGGGGAGAGGCAGATTTTAGTCTAGTAATAATGTAATATAAAATAATGCATCTCCTTTTATTGCAGTCATGCAAACACGTGGATCTGTCAAGGTGTTTCCTTCATTTTGCAGCATGTTACTCACCTTTCTTTATGCGCCGTCCTAACATGTCGTATGAAGTTCGACGTCGTGCTTGTGGTATCCGAAACTTTTACATTGCAAATTTTGCAGGTAGCTCCTCTTTTATTTTCTGTTGCTGTGTAGTTTTTGTAGCCAAAACGAATGATTTTCGGTATATTGCCGGTCGGAGTGGCTTCCATCTTTTCTCATTCACTGTGCAAGCAGGCCGTCCTCTGATGCGTGGTAGAGGGGTTGCCAGGTTTGTTATTCTGCAGGTCAGGAGCACTCACGCACGATAAAGCAATGTTGATCTAATCCCTTATTTGTTAATAATTGTTATTGATAATAATAATAATAAAAATATTAACAAGCAATGACTTGGCAAGTCACATGGCTAAAGTCAAGTCAAGTCGCAGGTTAGGAATGGCAAGTCAAAGTAAAGTCAAGTCTTTTACTGCTATTGATCAAGCAAGTCACAAGTCACAAATCTGGCAACTCGAGTCGGACTCGAGTCAAGTCATGGACTCGAATCCCCCCATCTTTGTGAACTGGACCCAGATTCAGGCAGGACTCGGAGGTACCAAGGTTATATTTTAAATAAAACACTTTAATAAACTAAACAAAAGACTGATGGGGCAGCAAAAATGTACTCCAAGAAGGACAAACGGGGGGGGGGGATCACTTAGTGAGTTTAACAGGAGAAGAAAGGAGCAATAAACCATCAGTATTATAGAGAAGATATGTGACAATTAACACAGAAGTAAAGGATTTGTAGATACAAAGATGCACAGAACAGAAAACACGACTGTAAATAGAAGGACATAATCACCCAGAAACCAAATGAAAATCCAGAAGACGACAGAAACACATAAGATTCTAAAACTACAAGGAGATTTACAGGAAGGAAAAACACCTGAACAGGAACACACAAGAGAAACTGAATGAGAATAAACAAAACAAAGAAACAACAATGTGAAACTAAAAAGCATGTATTGCATGAAAAAAGCCAAGCAGGAAACACAAAACCCCTCCAAAATAAAATCACTGGAAACTCTTGCAAAGTAAACTCAAAAACCCACAACTGTAACATTATCTGTCTTTTTGACACGTTTAATTGTCATTAAACTCAGTTTCAGTCAGAGTTGATGTAGAGATCTGTCATTGAAAATCTCTGCTGACTTGTTAAATCTGGACGGGTAATCATTAACTACAGTGAATACAAATGTTTTACACAACTATGAGTCAGTTTTCATTTCTCTTTAAAAGGTAAAAAGGTGTGTTTCTTTACAACTCTTATTTGAACTCTATCACCATCTTCCATGAGGTCATCAAGCTGTCTGACCAAGTGGTTTTATTCCTGTGTTGTGGGAGTATTTTAAAATGTCCCTGTATGTAACTACAATTAAATGTATGTATTTATTGTGGTAGATTACAGGAGTGTTAGAAGTTCTGTAGTAAAACAAGACTGATATAAATGATGGATTTTGAGTTTTGACAAAAAAAAACAACCTGTCCGCACATTATACGACCATATAGGTCGATGTTGAATGCTCCAAAAAATACAACCTGTGAGAGCGTTTTCAAACGACCTGTTGGAGTGTTTTCCGGGCTCCGCAGCGACGCACTCCCGACAGCGCATGTGTGCACCTTCCCAGAGGAGCTGACAAATACGCATGCGCAAAGTTTCACTCCGTTCAGCCGAACAAAACAAAAATTCAGCAGCAAAATGTCTCATTTTAATACAAAGATACGTATGGACACACTGTAAAGACGAATATTTAACGTTTAAAAGCGGATCGGTTAAGTTTAGGGCTTGCAGATAGGGGCTGCATACGGAATATAGTGTCGTTTTCAAAATCGACCAATGCGGTCGTATTTCACGTGAGGTTAGGTTGGAAAATCCTAACCAAATGAAGAACTTAACTCTCATGTACATCCTCAGGATGCAGTGTTGAGTTAAAGGGCTTCATGTGTTTCACTGGTTTCATTTAACACAGTTTTGCACGAATGGGCATTTTATTGAAATTTAATAATTTGTCTATAAAAAATAGATTTTAAATGGGTAAATACTGGACTGTATTTAAAGTGAAGTAAGATTCTCTATATGGTGTTTGGAGATGATTTTTGTTGTGAATTGATGCCATATAAATAAATCAAAGCTGAATCTGTGGACAGCTGATGGCGGCTAAAATATGAACCTGAACTGATTTGATATTTTCTGATCGATAGGTGAGAGTTTCTCACTGTGCTTCTTTTCAGACTGGAACTCTTACAACACTATTAACTAATTAATTTTATTATTATTCAGGTTTTTTGATAGCTATAAATGCAATAATATTCAGGTTGTGTTACTCATTTAAATTCTTTTGAATTAAGATGACAAAGAGTTTGTTACATGATCTCCAGTCAGAATAAACAATCATCACTGGATTTATTTTCTGAATAACAGGTCAGTGCAACATTATGTAATAACCAACTCTCCAATAAAACTAATTATCTTCTTAAACCTTTTGCGATACTTGACCCGTGGGCGGGTTGCGCTGTTTTTTTTTTTTATTTTGTAGTGTAACATTGTCAGGCGTCCAGAGGTATACATCGTTTGAAAGCTAAAAGTCTCGTGATTCCAATGTTGTATGCCAATAAAGGATCTAATCAAAGCTTTAGACACAATGAGCGTTTTTGTCAAACCACTTGATTTAAAAAAAGTTATCTATCTTACCGTTAATGTCCATGTATGACTCATAAATCATTTTGTTTATCAGTCCACCACACCATGATAAATTCATTTCAGAGCACAACATATCAGAGTGTCAGAGTGTTTTATTTCCAAAGAGGTCTTAACCATATTTCTACTCCAAATGGTTCAAGAACAGCTTCAATTTTAAAATTGGTATGTTTAATTTAATGGTTTTGTGCAAAAATGGCAGCAACACCAAGAGGTTTTAACATTGTAAATTATGCCAGAATTTTTTATGAAGAACTGTGTTATTATAATCACAGCTCAGTGTTTTCTATTCATCCTTTGCTGCTGACTTGTCTCAGCAAAGGTCAGATGGTTTCCTGTTGCATTTCTGCACATTTGAACAAAGATGTATAGAGGCCTTTCTCAATCATAGCTCTTATGAAATTTATGACTATTCCCTCTTAAAAGGCTGAGTGTTTCCTTTAAGAGGGCTTAAAC
>SSNP01000060.1:1125314-1185282 GCA_006937955.1 Pachypanchax playfairii
TTTTATTTTGTAGTGTAACATTGTCAGGCGTCCAGAGGTATACATCGTTTGAAAGCTAAAAGTCTCGTGATTCCAATGTTGTATGCCAATAAAGGATCTAATCAAAGCTTTAGACACAATGAGCGTTTTTGTCAAACCACTTGATTTAAAAAAAGTTATCTATCTTACCGTTAATGTCCATGTATGACTCATAAATCATTTTGTTTATCAGTCCACCACACCATGATAAATTCATTTCAGAGCACAACATATCAGAGTGTCAGAGTGTTTTATTTCCAAAGAGGTCTTAACCATATTTCTACTCCAAATGGTTCAAGAACAGCTTCAATTTTAAAATTGGTATGTTTAATTAAATGGTTTTGTGCAAAAATGGCAGGAACACCAAGAGGTTTTAACATTGTAAATTATGCCTGTTATGTGGCTGATCTGCCTGTGGCTGTGAGTGTGTGTGTGGGTGTGATTAACCTCATTTCCAACAGGTGGATCAGCTCTGGAGCGGCAGGTGTGGCTCATTCTCCTCTTCACCTGAGAGGGGATTTAAGGGGAGGATCAACACGAGACAGGCGCCAGATAGTTCTCTTTCATCGCTTGGTAGAGTTGCTAATACTGACCACATGCACATTCCTGAAAGACGAGCCCCATAACGCTTGGTCTTTCTTTCCCTTTCTCTACAGGAGTTTCACACGGATCCGACGCCTCTCCGAGGATCTGCACCTCCTGTCCTGGAGACAATCCGATACCACAGGCTCTCACGCTGGCTTGGTTCTCCCTGGATTGTTCTCCGCCTGTCTCTTCCTCCCCGGAGCCTGCACCTGCTGGACACACAGACCCAGAGCTGATCTGTTCACCCTCCAGCACCTGCACATCTCACTCCGGACCACAGACCTCTTTTCAGCCACCAACAACTCCTCCTCTCAACACCACCATCTGCGCCATCCAAGTAAGCCTTCTCTCATGTTCTCATGCTTGCTCCAACATCACAACCCCTCAGATAACTAACCTGTGCTCTCACCGTTTAGAGTTCCACGGTTCCATCCCGGTGAGGCCCGGTTCCTGTACCGCCAGCAGCACAGGAGTTACGTGCCTGGCCGTGCTCCTTTTCATAACTTCAATAAACACTTTAAAACTGTTTTGTGGTCTGGGGCTTGTGCTTGTAAGAGGGTTCGCACCAAACAGAGGCCATGACAATGCCAGAATTTTTTATGAAGAAATGTGTTATTATAATCACAGCTCAGTGTTTTCTATTCATCCTTTGCTGCTGACTTGTCTCAGCAAAGGTCAGATGGTTTCCTGTTGCATTTCTGCACATTTGAACAAAGATGTATAGAGGCCTTTCTCAATCATAGCTCTTATGAAATTTATGACTATTCCCTCTTAAAAGGCTGAGTGTTTCCTTTAAGAGGGCTTAAACAGAGTCATAAATCTGTTCTGGTGTGAGCATGTAAAACTGTGTAAGTACCACCCAAGGTAGATTATGAAAGATGCAGCATCATTCTGGAAAACCCTGGATTCTACACAATGACTCTTTACATGAACAACCAACATGTTTAAGTTTAAAAATAAAACAGCACTTATTTCAAGTAAGCTAATGTCTGTCATTGTGAAACACCTTATTCTGGTTATGAAGATAAAGAGGGACGTTGTTTAGGGACGTATACTTTACAGACAAAACTCTGTTTTAAAGCTATTGCACAAAAACTTTGTTGCATCTGTTTAAACAAGATTTAAGTTGTTAGTCATTTAATTAAATTATGCTTTTAAAAGATAACTCATGATAGGAACATTTTGACTAAATAAAACAAGATGATGTTGCTGAATCATGAAAAATGATGAAATTAAGGGGACTGAACTGGACTTTTGTTGTTCAGACACATTGTATGAGTGAACTGAAACTCGAATATTGATGAAAATAAAGATAGTTGTCATGTTGTTATGACGATGATGACTAACTATGGTAATGAAGTGAGTATTTTTCTCTGCTTGTGATGAAACATGGCTTCAGATTGGCTGTTTGAGGTCTGCTATTGACTGAAGGAGGAACCTGTGAACAGTGTTCAATTGTTCTGAAGAAGGACGCTTCCAGTAGAAGTCTGTTTATCTTCCTTTAAGGTAAGAGCTTAAGAATTGATCTGAACAAACTCAGAGCAGCTAGGCTTCATTACGTCAGTGACGAGCTTTATGTACAAAGGTGAGACCTTTTCAAGTTCAAGTCAGTGGGAACGGGGATGAGACAAAAGGAGGTGACAGAAACGCAAACTCATCTTCATCTACTCTGGTTTTGTTGACTTTCAGTCAAAGAAGAGTCTAGAGAAACAAAAGACCCCCCCCAAAAGTTTTTATGAACCTTTCAGCCACAACATTACTCATTTTGCCAGATGAAGTCAAACATTTTGATCATCCTGCTGCAGAGCAACATCCTCCTGGGAACATTTTCAGACCTAATGTTCATGTAATAGTTACTCTAACATCTAAACATTGTTGTTAAACAAGTGCACACCCACATGGCAACGACACTCCCTGAGCTGGAGCCTCCCCTGCAGGACAAGGTCGATCCTCACTGTGTATGAAAACTGTTCAGGAATGCAAAAGATCTAAACTCCCATCATCCAAAACAGATGAACAACTAAAGGATGCAGCAAGTCTGATGCTCTGAAGCTCCACCACACAGTTTCCTCATCCATAGTGACAGGATCCAGAAGACCCCTCACCCCCAAAGGTTCTTTGTTTGTGTTATATATCTAACCTGCACATGATCAAGCTAGAAACACTTTGTTCCATATCTGATGGATGAGGCATCATGTGAAAAAATCATGGATAACAGTGTCACATACACGAGGTTCCCGTTTAGTCGTTACCCATTCAGTTCAAGAGATTCAGTTCAAACTTCACTTTTTGTCCTTTGTTTAACTATTTAAATCAGGGGTGTCCAACTCCAGGCCTCATGGGCCAATATCCAGCATATTTTGGATGTTCCTCTGCTTCAACACACCTGATGCAGATGAATGGGTCGTTAACATGCTTCTGCTGGACTGGCTGAGATGTTGCAGATTGGAATCAGGTGTGTTGAAGCAGGAACACATCTAAAACATGCAGGATAGTGGCCCTTGAGGCCTGACTTTGGGCACCCCTGATTTAAATAAACTCTGAGTCCTGGGGGAGACGTGTGGGATTGTTCAGTCCAGGGGTGGGCAACTCCAGGCCTCGAGGGCCACTATCCTGCACATTTTAGATGTTCCCCTGTTTCACCACACCTGATTCAAATCTGCAACCTCTCAGCAAGTTCTATAGAAGCCTGTTAACGACCTGTTCATCTGCAGCAGGTTGTGCAGGATAGTGGCCCTCGAGGCCTGGAGTTGCCCACCCCTGGTTCAGTCCATGTCAGGTTATCGAAGCCACAGCTGCTCAAAGGCTCGAGATGAACGCTGGAATCAAACAGAATAAGATAAAAAAAATTTCCATAAAATAAACAAGCTTCAAACAACATTGTGATAATATTTAATATTTCTAAAGAAAAGAAAACAAACTTTCAGTTCATGGGTCAGTAGACTTATTTCAACTTGCCTTTTGTAGATACAACCAGAGGATCACATCATCAGCACCAACAGATATTTGTGTTTTAAATTAACAATCTATTACTGTTTACTGAGAACCACTAAAAAAAAAAAGTTTGATGATGAAATGTTACTTCCTGTGATGTTGAATCCCGAGTCATTCTTTAAGAGCTCGAATCATTCCTGACTCATAGCATCTCAGTGATAACTGTTGCAATAATTGGACTGATCGCGTGCGTTTTTAAACAAGTCAGACGGTTTATTGTCTCTTGGCACTGTCCATTTTTGCATTCCACAGAAGAAGAACGTACATTCAGAAAATCAGAGGCCATTTCTTGGAAAAAAAAAAAAGTGAAAATCTCAGATTTGCTAAAATCTGTTTAGCATCACAAAATAACCAAATATTGTTGTTTTTAAGCTGTGGGAGGAAACATATAGAAAAATCCTACACAACCAGGGAAGAACTTTACAAACTTGATAAAGCCTTAAATGCAAATCAAGAACATCTATATGAGACAACCCAAACAAACCAAAACAAAATGTGCTTTTGTAAAAATTCCTTTGTGTTTTCCCACCTGAGATGGACATTGAAACTACGGATCATAAATGTTTTTTAATACCTGTAATGTTAGACACACCTAGACAAACATTTATTACATTTTCTGATAGGGAAATCACGTCAGCCAGGAATTCAAGTAATGGCCATATATTACAATAACATATATGAGTAGTAGATTGCACAACACCTGAGTGTACACCTGAGGAGTAAAGGTTACTGGAACCTCTTTACATGGACTGATTTTAACTTTTTAAACTGATTTGAGTCTTACAAACTCAACTTTTAGTCAGAAAATAATCCAGAAAGTTTTACTTGCTTGATACGGTGTCTCCGATGTTAAAAAGCAAACAGGAAATGTATTTCGCAATCAAGATGCTGATAATCCTGCAGGATGTATGACTTTATTTGGCTTCAGGAAGTCCTGGAATTCCTTCAAGTAGTTATGAGTAAGTTTAGTGACATCATGAAAGGATATAATTGGCGGGTTAAAGTTCACATGGAACCCGGTGTTACTGGTTTTCTGTAGTAATTAACTGATAAAGGAAACTCAAGCTGTCGTTTGTGACTAAGGAGAATTTAAAAGCATAAATCAAAGAAAGTCTGCTCACTCACTGCTTCTGTTAAACCTTTTACTTTTTGTCCATTTATCTATAAAACAGCAGATTGGAAAACATTTTGAAGAGAAAGCTCATTCCATATCATGTTACATCTTTCTCACCTGTTTGTGAGTCAAAGGAGGAAAGGTGAGACTGAGGTATCCCACAGAGGGAACTGACAGACAGCAGGGGACTGAACTATTATTACCTCATTGTTGGTGTGCAGAAAGTGTAAAATCTCCCCAAAAAGGTTTTCCACCTTCAAACCATCTAAAATGTCATTTTTTTTGGTTAATCTTTTTTAAATCAAACATCTTCTTTAGAAGCTGGTTAATGAGCGTTTGTCTTTTGCCAGAAATATATTATGTATGATGATAGTATTTAACTGTACAGCCTAAATATGATTTGTTTGGACTGTTTTTTATATGGCATCAATGGTTGACATGGGTCAGAACAGTAACACAGCCCCATGCTGCAAGCTGCACAACACTGATGGCAGAAAAGATCCAAATCTCCATGTAAAGCCAGTTTCTTCTTTTGTGCAGGAATTATTTCATTCATAATGAATTAAACTGAAGGTGAGAAAACTTGTTTTTCCCTCTTTGTATATTTTGTAGATTAAATCTTATAACGCAAGCATATCTCGGCATCAGTTACGCAAGAATTTCTTTCCTCTCACATGCTCATATGATTAGTAAACTGTTGAGTAAATCAGTCCTGGTTAGTCACAGGCAAACATTCACGTTTGATTAATATATTATTTATTTTGAACTGTGTTGTCTGTTCTGATATGAACATTCTTGTGATGCGTGTTGTTCGAGGTCTTGAATCTTATTTCTGATCATAAAGACATCATATCTCAGGTATTCTGTTTAGATTCCTACTTCTTATTACAATGTACAGTGGGGCAAAAAAGTATTTAGTCAGCCACCAATTGTGTAAGTTCTCCCACTTAAAAAGATCAGAGAGGCCTGTAATTTTCATCATAGGTATACCTCAACTATGAGAGACAAAATGAGGAAAAAAAATCCAGAAAATCACATTGTCTGATTTTTAAAGAATTTATTTGCAAATTATGGTGGAAAATAAGTATTTGGTCACCTACAAACAAGTAAGATTTCTGGCTTTCACAGACCTGTAACTTCTTTAAGAGGCTCCTCGGTCCTCCACTCGTTACCTGTATTAATGGCACCTGTGTGAACTCGTTATCAGTATAAAAGACACCTGTCCACAACCTCAAACAGTCACGCTCCAAACTCCACTATGGCCAAGACCAAAGAGCTGTCAAAGGACACCAGAAACAAAATTGTAGACCTTCACCAGGCTGGGAAGACTGAATCTGCAATAGGTAAGCAGCTTGGTGTGAAGAAATCAACTGTGGGAGCAATTATTAGAAAATGGAAGACATACAAGACCACTGATAATCTCCCTCGATCTGGGGCTCCACGCAAGATCTCACCCCGTGGGGTCAAAATGATCACAAGAACGGTGAGCAAAAATCCCAGAACCACACGGAGGGACCTAGTGAATGACCTGCAGAGAGCTGGGACCAAAGTAACAAAGGCTACCATCAGTAACACACTACGCCGCCAGGGACTCAAATCCTGCAGTGCCAGACGTGTCCCCCTGCTGAAGCCAGGACACGTCCAGGCCCGTCTGCGGTTTGCTAGAGAGCATTTGGATGATCCAGAAGAGGATTGGGAGAACATCATATGGTCAGATGAAACCAAAATAGAACTTTTTGGTAGAAACTCAACTTGTCGTGTTTGGAGGGGAAAGAATGCTGAGTTGGATCCAAAGAACACCATACCTACTGTAAAGCATGGGGGTGGAAACATCATGCTTTGGGGCTGTTTTTCTGCAAGGGGACCAGGACGACTGATCCGTGTAAAGGAAAGAATGAATGGGGCCATGTATCGTAAGATTTTGAGTGAAAACCTCCTTCCATCAGCAAGGGCATTGAAAATGAGACGTGGCTGGGTCTTTCAGCATCACAATGATCCCAAACACACCGCCCGGGCAACGAAGGAATGGCTTCGTAAGAAGCATTTCAAGGTCCTGGAGTGGCCTAGCCAGTCTCCAGATCTCAACCCCATAGAAAATCTCTGGAGGGAGTTGAAAGTCCGTGTTGCCCAGCGTCAGCCCCAAAACATCACTGCTCTAGAGGAGATCTGCATGGAGGAATGGGCCAAAATACCAGCAACAGTGTGTGAAAACCTTGTGAAGACTTACAGAAAACGTTTAACCTCTGTCATTGCCAACAAAGGCTATATAACAAAGTATTGAGATTAACTTTTGTTATTGACCAAATACTTATTTTCCACCATAATTTGCAAATAAATTCTTTAAAAATCAGACAATGTGATTTTCTGGATTTTTTTTCCCTCATTTTGTCTCTCATAGTTGAGGTATACCTATGATGAAAATTACAGGTCTCTGATCTTTTTAAGTGGGAGAACTTACACAATTGGTGGCTGACTAAATACTTTTTTGCCCCACTGTATTTCATTCTAAGACAGTCTTAATAATCAAATTAATTAATTTGTGTGAATTTTGGACAACATATGTTCAGTAAAAACCTCCTAGACCACCTGTGGCACCCTCAGGATGAAATAATATATCTAAAATCACAGATTTGTTTCATGGTTCATTTTGGTCTAATTTTATCTCAAACTTCCTTGAGGATGGGATTTGTCACTCTGATCCAGTGTGCAGTGATGTGACTGTATATATTGATGGTTTTTCTTTAAAATCCTAGTGACTTTTACGTCCTTTTTTGGAACCACTTTTGTATGAAGATCCTCATTCACTCGATGTCAATAAACCATGTCAGTGTAACATTGTTTTCTTACAGTTAGCAGAGCACAAAGACCTGACATGATCTGTCAGTGCATGTACTGTATGTGTTTTATGGGGGGATAAAGTGATTTTTGCAGCACTAGCTCTTATAAATCCATCAGTTCTACTTAAACTTTAAAGAGGCCATTTCATACAAATTTCAGGACTTTGTGGTTATTTCTTAAAGGGGTTATGACATCAAAATGCACTTTTTTGAGGTTTTTGGGGTATATCATGATGTGTTGTGCACTGATGAGGCCGTGTGAACGTCCAAAGCGAGTATCAAAGCTCCCGTTTGTGGGCGGTCCGTTTTGTTTCATATTTAAAAAACGGTTGAATCGGAAAGCACCATTTTTTCCTACGTGGCATTTCATCCTACGTATTTTATAGCGTCCAATAAAAGTGCACAGTAAAGTAAACAGTACCCCCCCCCCAGCCCACACACCGTTAGCTGCGTTGCGCTAGCTTGTGCTGCTGCACTTGAGAAGAGATGGCTACGCAAACGGGGACATGTTGTGTCCAAGGATGCTCAACCCATGCTGGAAGTTTCCACTCACTCCCGAAGGATGAAAAAACAAGAGAAGAGTGGCTGAAGTTCATTTATGGAGAAGTGCCACGCAGTTATAACCTCAATTTGAGAATATGTTCAGCTCACTTCACGGAGGACTGCTTGAATTCAAGTTGGGATTGTCAAAGAAACTGATTTTAATTAAAAATTCTTTACCAACCCTGAAGGAGGCGACCACATTGTTAATACATGTACAGTGGGGCAAAAAAGTATTTAGTCAGCCACCAATTGTGTAAGTTCTCCCACTTAAAAAGATCAGAGAGGCTTGTAATTTTCATCATAGCTCTTTGGTCTTGGCCAAAGTGGAGTTTGGAGCGTGACTGTTTGAGGTTGTGGACAGGTGTCTTTTATACTGATAACGAGTTCACACAGGTGCCATTAATACAGGTAACGAGTGGAGGACCGAGGAGCCTCTTAAAGAAGTTACAGGTCTGTGAAAGCCAGAAATCTTACTTGTTTGTAGGTGACCAAATACTTATTTTCCACCATAATTTGCAAATAAATTCTTTAAAAATCAGACAATGTGATTTTCTGGATTTTTTTTCCTCATTTTGTCTCTCATAGTTGAGGTATACCTATGATGAAAATTACAGGCCTCTCTGATCTTTTTAAGTGGGAGAACTTACACAATTGGTGGCTGACTAAATACTTTTTTGCCCCACTGTAAGTTTATTTATTTAATAAAATGCTGCCTTGCCTGATAAACATTTGTTCGTGGTCTGAAGAGTTCATGATGCTAGCATGTGATAGCCGCTCTAGCAACAATGTCCGTGAGCAACAGGTTTATCATACCATATTGTGAATCTATTTTCATTGATAACATCAGACAGCACTGTTTATTCGCTCATGTGGTTTTGAGTAAGTGGTTTAATAATGTGCGATTAGTTGAGTTTTATGTGTTCACCCCTCCGTCTTCCTCAGAAGACGTTTCAGGTTCGAACATATACGGTTGTAAACGTCCACTCGCCATGTTACTGGACTGTTGACGGAGCCGAGAAGAAAGGCTTGCTGCGGGCAAGGGCGTGTGAGGGCGTGTTTACCTACCTTCCCAAATATAGTTGTAGCCAATCAGAGCGAAGTCAGCCAGGGAGACCCACATATCATTAATGAAAGGAACCGTGTTGCTGAGAAGAGGATTCTGACCTGCCCGTACACCCCCGCCCTGTTAGTTTTTTAATCAAATTCTTTTGAGAGTTGACATATGCAGGCATATCTACTACATGAAATAGCTTCACGCCAGTTTAAACAGTGATGTCATCTCACCTTTAAGTATTAACCAGTAATATGAAACATTTTATATCTAAAAAACATCAGGAAACACTGATTAACAGACCTTTCAATCTGTCTGTGTGAAAATTCAGGTGGTTCCGGGTCCTTCCATCAGGCTGCTTCGGCTGCAGCTTGTTCATATTCATTGTTCAAATTTGCTGGACTCTGATTGGCTAACAAACTAGCCTATGAGAGCAAGGTATACTGTTTCCTGCCCCGTTGTGCATGACAACAGCAGAGGTTCTCTCTTCCTGTTTGATACGTCTTATGCTACAGCTTTTAGCCAGCAGCATGCTAGGCGTGGTTTCAACTGCTGCCGAATACTAACGAACAAAGGAGTTGTGACGAAACAGATACAGGCCGTTCGGACTCGGGAGAACTCGGGTTTTATCACCACCTGCGTAGTTTTAAAGACTAAAACTGAAAGAGAAGTTGTTGACCTGTTTTCACACCCACTATGAAGGTAAGAACACCTGTGGAGCTAAAATATTCAACAGAAGCCTCAGATAAACTGTTTTTAATGGAAGGACCTCTTAATAATCTTCCTGTTGTGGCCTGATTTTTACCACATCAATGACAGAAGCTCCCGTGCGTGGGAGCTTGCACATGCTTTCAATAACAGTAATTTCCTCGTGATTGTGTTGAATCACTGCATAAAGACTTATTCATTCAAGACAATCTGACTTTAGATCTGAGGAAATATGCCGTCTAATTAAAGAACTATTTAGTTGTTATTTAGTCACCTTGCTAGAGTCTCACATCACCCTAAAACTGACTGAAACAAAGAAAAACATGTAAATAAATAAATAAAGTCTCTCTGTTTCCGTCCTCAGCTGTGCCAGTTTTATAATCATCTTTCCTTTGCCTTTAAAAGATCATCCTTTATCAGTCAGTTATCAGATCTCTGTGAGTACTCAGTATTAAATGTTTGAATTTTACTGAATCCTTTGTGTCTTACCTACATCTGGGTCCTGTTTCAACAAACGCTCCACAAAATAACAGCTCAGACTTTTATCAAAGATTGTCAGATACAATTTTTAAGATGCAAATTTCACCAACCGATAAATTTAAGCAATAAATGGCAAAAAACAAATCTCAAAAAGTTCATAATTAGATACTAATCTGTCTCATTCAGAAGATTTTGAGCCTTTTTAATAAAGGTTAGTTTAAATTGAAGGTCACCCAAATGTGTTGTAAATGAGGACAGGTTGATGTCTTAGCTGGTTCGATGTTTGCATTTTGTTGCCATAGTGAATAACTTTAGTAGATCTGCGTGACAAGAAACAATTTAATGATTGATACTTTTCCTTAAATCCCATTTTCCTTATATGGCTGTGACTTCCTTCCTCTACTCCAGAAAAAAAGCTACTGCCTTCAAAAAAGAAGAAAAAAACACAAAAAAAAACAGGTTTTGAAACAGGTTGAGGCCTGAAAAACACTGAGACAATAACAGAAAGGAAACACATGATGGTTTAAAACAAACTGCACAGATATTTTAAAAGTAAAAGTGAAATAAGCTGTTGAGTTGAAAAATATTAATTAATGAAAAATTTCCCAAAAGATTGTTTCATGATGTTTTGAGGCATTTATTAGTTTGTTTTAAGATTTTTAGCTTCACACAAGCTGTAACTTGTTGTGCTGGAAATGTCCTTAGATTGATTATTTTCTAGATAAATAAACAAGAAAACAATAAAATTATATCATTATGTTTTAGTTTGTGAACATTCTTTAGGTTATGAATGTTCACAAAGACAGCAAGTCTTATTTTATTTGGAATGAGTGAAGTTTAACCCCGGTAACATTTAAAATCTTCCAAATCTTTATTTAATTTTGACAAGATTCAATGTCACATTATTTTCTCTTGAAAGCAGAATAATCAATCTGAGGTTCTTTACAGGATCAGAAATACACATGAGAACATGTTTCCTTTTTCATGTTTCAGTCAAAGGAAGAATAATTAATCAGTTATGGTAAAAATATTTGTAAACGTAAGTTTTTGGGTTCAAATTGGTCAAATAAACATTTTTTTTACATTTTCTGCAAAAGTGCTCGTCTCTAGAAGCTCCGTCTGTTAGTTGTCAGCAAGTTTTTTATGTTTAGCGTGTCAGAGTTTGCAAAGCTGTCGAAGGAGTTTTCCACTCGCTCTTTGTTTTACTTGGGCAACATTTTTCTGAATCCTGTTTTTTTAAACTGCTGCTATGTGACATCATCATTGACGTGCGCTGCTTCTGTAACGGTACTGACTCATGCTCAGCTTTGTGTTCACACATGCCTCCACACAATACACGTTTTAAACATCAGTACTGATTCAGTTTATGATGGAAATAACAACAACCCAAACTAAGCAAATTAACAAGCAGTTTGATAAGATCTAAGGCTGCAGCTGAGCTACAAAAACAGGAGAAACCTGTTATTTAGAAAATAATTTAAACATTTAATAAGATGTTGATCAAAGAAATATCAATTTAAACTGCTGAGAATGAAAATATTATAAGTTATAGAAGTGACTGGTGCAGCTGCAGTGACAACAGAGGTCTCAAATCATGAAAGATTATTTGTAAGGAGCATGAATGACCTGTTCAGATACAATGCATTATACAGCATGATAGCTTGTATCAGGTTTACTTATATATTATATGCAGTTATAACTATATATCTGTAGATGTCTATAATAAACTGGGAATAAAAAAAAAGGCTAAGCTTGATGCCAAAATGTCATTTTAAAACATTTTATATTTAGTAATGACAGCAGATTCATAAAATGAAGGGACGTTTTTGGATGTACCCACTGGTATAGAGAAGAAAACAAACTATTGTGCTTCTCTTGCTCAGGGGTCACCACAGTGGTGCCACGTTAGCTTGTGGAGCTTTTTTAAAACGAGCACTCCAATTTTATTTGATCCTGTAGCTTTTGTTTTTGCAAGTAAAATCAAATGTATTCTCATACTTCTTCTTTACTACGGTGATTCAAAAACAAAGTGGTTAAACATAAATTTAAAAGGTCTCTGCAGATAAATTCAGTTCAAATCCAAACTTTTTAACTCTGTAAAAATATACATATCTGAACGACACACAGGAGGAACAAATGAAAAAAAAAAAACACATGTCAAAATATCTTAGAGTCTAGCTAAAGAACAATTTTGACATCACTGTAATTTTACAATTATGTATAAAATCAGATTAACTACATTAATAATCCCTGAAGTTAATGCAAAAAAATCCATCAGAAAACAAATGAAATCAGTCTGAATGATTTATAAATACATTTGTTTTATTAATTTTCTGCTGTATAAGTCAAAGTAAACAGAAACGAGCACATACAACCATCTGATTCAAAGACAATCAGTAGGTTGGACTGCAGGCTGATAAACTGGCGTCAGTGAGGAGTTACAGCGCCCTCTGCTGGATGAACTGTTGCTTTTCTGTCTGATAAATACGTAATTTAAAATTTAAAATTTAAAATTATGTTTAAGCTCAAAGTTTTACAGTCTTTTAAAACATTTAAAGAAATGTAAATGTAAATGCAGCAAATGCAGTAAAATATCAAGTTTAGTTTGGGTTTGCTTGGTGAGAAAAATTATGAAAAAACCTTGACTAGAATATACATAAATGTAAAAAAGTATTCTATTACAATGCTACACGTGGCAGCTTATTTGAGCTCTTTGATATTACTAACTATTTTTATCTTTCTGTGTAGTTTTTGCTTATTTTCTTTTTGTGAATGTTTCTCTTTTGGGATTATTTTAATTCTGGTTTAGATGCAGATTGAAGGATTTTTGCTTAATTTGTCACTTTTTTGACACTTGTTACGATGCGTAACCATAGCAAAGAGAGACATTGGGACATTTCTGAGGTTCAAATAATACTAAAATGAAGACCCCAAAATTGAGACACCCAATGAGTTAAAAAGAAGAAAATGTCCCATTTGACCATATAGAGACCAGAGGCTTAACACTGAAGTGGGTTTAAAAAATCTAGACTAGTATCCCACCTCTAAGAAATGTAGGTTCCTAAATAGTTAGGAACAGTAATAGCAGAGAACTGGTGGACCACTTTGTGTCCTGGTGTGTCATCTCATCTTGAATGTGAAGAAGACAAAGGAGATGATTGTGGATTTTAGGAGGAGCATCAACATGCCAAAACCCATTTGCATCAAGGGAGAAGAAGTGGAGGTGGTGGAGGAGTATAAATACCTGGGTGTTCACCTGCACAACAGACTGAACTGGAAACACAACTGTAATGCTGTTTTTAGGAATAGAGCAGAGTGGCAGTTTGAAACAATGTTTGTTGCTGAGAGTGTGATCACACCTGCAGTCACCTGTTGGGGGAGGAGCATCAGAGCAGGTGCTTGAAAGTAAAACACAAAGAAGTTGAGGGTTTGATACATTCTCAACAGTTTGCAAAGTGTTTAAAACCAAGAAAATCTACAAGTTATAACATTATAAACTTGAAGCAGCAGTTAATAAGACCGGACTGCTACTTTATCTAAAGTGTCAAATGTGATTATCCATTAAAGAGGCCATTTCATACACATTTCAGGACTTTGTGGTTATTTCACCTTTAAGTATTAACCAGTAATATGAAACATTTTATATCTAAAAAACGTCAGGAAACACTGATTAACAGACCTTTCAATCTGTCTGCGTTAAAATTTGGCTCATTCCATCAGGCTGCTTCGTCAGCAGCTCGTTCATATTCATTATTTGGATTTGCTGGACTCTGATTGGCTAACAAACTAGCCTATGAGAGCAAAGAAAACTGTTTCCTGCCCCACTGTGCATGGCAACGTCAGACGTCGTGTCTTCCTGTTTGCTATGTCTTATGCTAACAGCTTTTAGCCAGCAGCATGCTAGGCGTGGTTTCAACTGCAGGAGCTGATGAATACTAATGAACAAAAGAGTTGTGATGAAACAGATACAGGCCGTTTGGACTCGAGAGAACTCGGGTTTTATCACCACCTGCGTAGTTTGAGAGATAAAAACTGAAAGAGTTTTCACACCTACTATGAAGGTAAGAACACCTGTGGAGCTAAAATTTATTCAACAGAAACCTCAGAAAAAGCTGTTTTTAATGGAAGGGCCTCTTTAATGATGTATTTAAAGAAAATTTTGGATTATGAGGCAAAATTTAGTGCTTCATTGATAATTATGTTTTTTTGCTGAAGATACTCAGAGTTGATTGAACTCACTGAAATCATCCTTCCTGCACCAGAAGCTCAGAGTTTCTCTGCTCAGAGTAAGTTCACTCAGAAATGATGGAAAGTTTTGTTTGGAATACTCTGCAGATTTGTCCAGATGAAACCTGAAACCATTTTATTCAGTCACAAGAGGGATTGTTGTTCATCACACTGCAGGTATTTTATCTCAAGAAAAAAAAACCAGTACATCAGTTCTTTATGATCAGATTATATGTGTTTATTGATTCTGAACAGGCCCATACACATGTTCACAGGTTCAACATGTAATCACTGAGATTTACTGACAGCAGTACCATATGGTGCTTGTTTTTCTTCTTTCAAAGACAAAAATTTACAATCAAACAGCAAAAAGAAGCAGGAGTGAAGCAAAGTGCAGACACACAGAATTGAACCAAACATTTAGAGATTAGAACATTAATTGAGGACACAAATTCTTCAGATTAATGGGTGTTTCTGCTCTTTAGTTTATTCATTACTGTGGGATTAATTTAGTTGTTTTGTTTCCTATACATTTCCAGATGTGTAGAAAAACAAAAATTTCCTCAGATGTGAAACATGTCACTTCCTCTTAATTTTATCCACATAGAATATGTGAATAAAATTAAAAATGTGAAATATAAACGTGGAACCATAGAGCTTGTTCTCATATAGCTTTTTTCCACCACTGTGTTTATAAACAAATTATAATAAAAACACCTTTTTGTAACACAACTCAACAGTTTGAAGTAAATGTTTAACTCTTATGTTGGAATTCAGAAAAGAAAAATAATCAACTTGTAATTTATTGTTGTGATTTTATGAAATAAGAATTTAGAGAAAATGTTTGTTCTCAGATTCAGGGAGCAGGAAACGTTTTGATTTGATAGAATATTGATTTAGTAAATATTCAGCAGATTAATAAAAACAAAGAGTGGATAAAATAATCAGCGTAGGTAAAGATTCCTAACGAGCTGTTACTATTGTTTTTGTGACCAGTGCTGATAAAGAAGCAGCAGGTCTCAGTTGTCGCTGACCTTCACTTCCAGGATGGGCTCAAAGCAATCAGACATGGATGCATTAATGGTCACATCACGCCCTTCGTAAGTCAGACTGCCATCTTTAGCTTCTCCTCGGACAAAGCCCTGCTGTTTCCCGTTATACATCTCATTGAACAGAGCAAAATCACAATGCCTATTGGGATTGAACTCCCCCACACCGTACCAGTTGCTGTAAATATCAAAGTCAAAAGGATTGGAGAACATGACGGCCAGCCGGTCCACAGTCACTGCACTGGTCTTATCTGTAATGTCGTAGATAAAGACCCCCACCACTCCACTGAGTGCGAGAGGATTATTGATGAAGAGAGCATCACCATTTTCAAATGAATTCAGGACCGGATTCAGAGAAGTCTTACAGCTTCCATGTGACAGGTAGTAGCTAGAAAGATAAAAGTAAAACAAAAACAAACAAACACAAAGATTAACTAAAGACAGCTGTTTTCACACTTTTACAATATTAACTTATTATTAATATTATACTGTTTGTTATGTTGTCATTCTGTTTCCAACATAAAAAGAAGTGTTGAGATACTGAAGCAGAGTGGATGTTGGCCTGAAGATGCAAGTGCAGCACTTCAGGATGGTTTGAAGGCAAACTTTATGTCTCATGTGAAATTACAAAGANCATTCATTCATTCATTCATTCATTCATTCATTCATTCATTCATTCATTCATTCATTCATTCATTCATTCATTCATTCATTCATTCATTCACAAGGTTGGTGGATCGATCCCGGCTTCCACCGCCACATGTCAAAGTGTCCTTGGGCAAGACACTGAACCCCATGTTGCCCCCAGATTTGCACATCAGGTTGAATAAGTGTTAGCCCCTCCCTTCTCCCCCGATCAACATATCGGGTTGTGTGAATGGGTGAATGTAAAACTTGTAGTGTGAAAGCGCTTTGAGTGGTCTGAATGACTAGAAAAGCGCTATACAAATACAGGACATTTACCATTTGATTGTCTCTGCACTGTGACACAGTGAGTAGCACTGTTGTCTTGCAGTGAGACGGTCCTGGGACCTTTCTGCATGGAGTTTCCATGTTTTCCCTGTGCATGTGTGGGTTTTTTTCCAGGGTCTGCATCTTCCTCCAACAGACTGGTGAATCTAAATCATCTCTAGTTGTGAGTGGTTTATCTGTCTGTATGTGACCCAGGGTGTGACCACACCTCTCACCCAATGACAGCTGGAGATGGACACCAGCTCCTACCAAAAATGACAGATTGTCTTTTTGTCTGTTTTCATTGTGGCTCCAAAGCATCACCAGAAGAAATAAAAAGTTTGAAAGGAAATTATATCAGTAACAAATCAGAAATTGGCTGCAGCGTTAATCATAAGTTTTCTGAATTAAATCATCCTGCAGCTTAAATTTTACTGAGTAGAATCCTGAAGGAGATTGTTTGGAGACATGAAGGTAAATGCCAGCACTCCAATGGACCATCATGCTAATGGTTAGTTGAAGTTGCTTAAATTTACTAACAATAAATGTCTGACATGATCCTATCTTCAGGACCTCATACATGTCCCCACTCTATCCAGAACAATCCAGTCCTCTGAGACATCTCCAGGTCTACAAAGCAGAGGTTGATCACACAATCTGATTCTGATTCTGTTGTTGTGACCAGCTGTCTAGATAAAACTGAGGATCCAGTTCTCAACCTGGTTTATGACTCCACATGAGTACATGTTGGTTACTGTAAATTTTTTTTGCAAATTTCTTTTAGTCATTGAGGACTTACGCTGGCTCTTGCAGAATGTACTTAGAGCTCAAGTTAGAGATCTGGACTTTGACCTGGCGATGAGTTGGCATTTTCTCGATCTGGAAGGGAAAATCATAGAAATATGAGTCTTAATTGGCTTTACATACACTTGTGTGCACTTATGAACATGATAATTAATGCTGATGAACACCATCTTTTAGAAGCGAGACAATAGGCATAAAATTCACACTGATGCTCATCAACTATAATAAAACAGTCTCATGTTCTGATATCTCAGCTATTCATCTCTAACTTGACTCAAGCAGAAAATCCTTCTCAGTCATAGAATTTTGATCTTTGCAAAATAAAAGTGTTCTAAAAAGTCAATAAAACCTGAAAGAGTGTATAAAAATTTTTAAGCTTTAGTAAATATTTTAAAATGTTTTTACATTATTCATTTTCTCTTTTAAACTACATTATAATATATTTTTCAAAAAAATTCCTGCATTGACTTTTGCGTCCTTTTAAAGGATCGATAAAGTCAGACAGTTATTTTCTAAACCTGCTTGTTCTGGTTCAGATCACGTCGAGCTGGTTTCTATCTCCAGCTGTCATTCGGGGAGAGGCGGGGTCACACCTGGACAGATCGCCAGTCTAGGGCCTCATGTGGACAGACAACTACTCACACACACACACCTAGAGACAGTTTAGGTTTAGGACCGTCTCACTGCAAGGCAACAGTGCTACCAGCTGCACCATCGTGCAGCCTGGGACTGATAAGGTGCACATACTAATACAGAATTTTGTTTGGATATAATAGTTACTAAATTTGTTCTAAAATAATTTCAAATCCTCATCAAAAATTGGAGACAATATGAATCAAAGTAAACTTACTGTTTAGTTTCATTTTCTGCTTACAGAAGCAATGGTAACTGAATATATTTACTTAAATTTAAAGTGGCATTTCAATTTGAAAGTGTTAGTTATTTTGGTTTGAAGTGATGATACAAAATAAATTCTAAAGAATTATTGATCACAATCACTTAAAAATGTACAAAATATGATATTTGGCTGCTTAAAATCAAATTTTTTGGACTGAACTGCTGACACGTCTTCATGTTTCTGTTTCAGAATGATTTGTTTAGTGATTGTATTGGTTCCTGCATTTTTCTGATTTTCTCCTTTGAGGATTTAAATAAAAGTACTTCCTCCATCTGTATTTCATCTAGTTTCTGTTTCAGTTTAACTGTATATAACATATAGTTCACATTCTTAGTATTTATACTTTGTTTGTTTGCTTGTTTTTATGAAAACAGGTTTATTTCACTTGAATAATTTAATTTCTGACCCTTTAGTTTCATTTTCTGCTTACAGAAGCAATGGTAACTGAATATATTTACTTAAATTTAAAGTGGCACTTCAATTTGAAAGTGTTAGTTATTTTAGTTTGAAGTGATGATACAAAATAAATTCTAAAGAATTATTGATCACAATCACTTAAAAATGTACAAAATATGATATTTGGCTGCTTAAAATAAAAATGTTTGGACTGAACTGCTGACACGTCTTCATGTTTCTGTTTCAGAATGATTTGTTTAGTGATTGTACTGTATATATTCTACCTGTCCTGTACTACCTGACCTTAAACCACCAATCAGACTTTTATGGTGGACAAAGCTGTTATTGTATCTCATTTCTCGTGTGGACTCTATATCCAACACTGTTTTTTATATATGTCTGTCTGCAAGTACAAGTGAAAAAGTGACTTCAAGGTATTAAAGTAAATAACTCTAAGGGCCTGATTTAGGTTTGTGCTTGTTAAAACAGGCACAAAACGCTCAGCGGCTGCAAAAAAACAAGTAGGTGACTTACTAACGACGAACTGGCAAAATGCGCCTGTTAAATCTGCCGCTAGACGCACAAAGTCATTTTAGCGCTTTTCCCCTTGATGAATATGTAATGTGGGCATATCTGTCAGAAGACAGACTGATCTATTCCTAAGGTGGTTCAGACCCCCTTTACCCCTCCCTCCTGACACCTGTGCTCAACCCAACTTCTGACGGGAAACATAATCTGGCCCACGCACTAGAAACATTGTAGAGCACCTTATCCTGAAAAGCAGGTTTGAGTGTTTGGACCACACTGGAGGAGCAGTTTACACACCAAGTCGCTCTGATCACTGTTGTTTGCTGAATGTTGCTCAACTTTCCACAATATCCCAGAGCGAAGCCAGAAGAAATCTTTGCTGCAGATAAGCAATATATTTTTTTGCCTCTTCCATTCATAATTGAAGCTCCAATGGCTCGAATTTCATTTTCCATTTGCGCCTTTCCTGCGCCCACAAGAGAATAGCGCCGTCAAACTCCTCATTTAAATATTGCTGTTTGCGCCTGTTGTCAGTTTGTGCGAGCAATCTCATCACCCACGAATCAGGAACACGCCCCTGGTGCAAACTTTTTGCCGCACACGAAATTTTGAATATGCTTTTGGAATATTTGGAATATTGATAAATTAGGCCCTGAGTCTTGAACTGCTGGCCGGTTATCCTCCTTTAGCATTTTCAGAAAAAGAGCAGAATTAATGGTTCTTTAAATCAGTTTGCAGCAAGTCGTCCATGTTCTGAAGCAGCAAATCAGTTCCAGACCATCACACTAACACCACCATCTTTGTTTTCTTTGTAATCAGCAGACGTTTTGACATTGGGAGTCTTCAGTCTAATGCACCTTATGAATAATGAAATGAAATGAATGAAATGAAAAATACTTTATTTATCCCAGAAGGGAAATTCAACGTTGTAGTAGTTTTTTTTTTTCTTTTTGTCCAACAATAAAAACAATAATAAGACAATAATAAAATAATAACAATCAAGGTCTGTTCTTGTTGTGGAGGCTAATGGCTGCAGGCAGGAATGATCTTTTGTATCTTTCGGTCTTGCATCGGACCTGAAGAAGCCTCTCACTGAACACACTCTGTTGTTTGATCACTGTGTCGTGCAGAGGGTGAGAAGAGTCCTCCATCATCTTCATCAGCTTGTCCAGCATTCTTTTTTGTACAATCAGCTCCAGCGGCTCCAGAGATACTCCCAGCACAGATCCAGCTTTCCTGATCAGTTTGTTGATTCTCTTCAAGTCTCTGGTTCTGATGCTGCTGCCCCAGCAGATGGCTGCAAAGCTGATTGCACTTTCCACAACAGACCTATAGAAGATTTGCAACATCTTGGTGCAGACATTAAAAGATCTCAGCTTCCTTAAGAAGTAGAGTCTGCTCTGACCTTTCTTGTAGATGTATTCTGTGTTGCATTTCCAATCTAGTCTGTTGTCCAGCTGAACTCCAAGGTACTTGTATTCCTCCACCACCTCTACCTCCTCTCCTAGGATGGAAATACTGCTGTGTTGATTCTTTCTCCTCCTGAAGTCAACAATCATCTCCTTAGTTTTGGTGCTATTTAAAACGAGATGATTGTTACCGCACCATTTCACAAACTGACTGACCAGTTCTCTATACTCAGCTTCTTGTCCCTCACTGATGCACCCAACAACTGCAGAGCCATCAGAGTATTTCTGCAGATGACAGGACTCAGAGTTGTACTGGAAGTCAGAGGTGTACATCGTGAAGAGAAATGGTGAGAGTACAGTTCCTTGTGGTGCTCCAGTGCTGCTGACCTCCATCCCAGACACACAACCCCCCAGTCTCACAAACTGGGGTCTGTTTGTGAGGTAGTCATAAATCCAGGAGGTTGTGGAGGAATCCACCTGGAATTTATGGAGCTTCTCACATAACAAAGCAGGCTGAATTGTGTTAAAAGCACTTGAGAAGTCAAAGAACATGACCCTCAAAGTGCTGCCTGATTGGTCCAGATGAGAGTGTGCTCTGTGAAGCAGGTAGATGATGGCATCTTCAACCCCAAGCCCATTACGGTATGCAAACTGTAATGGGTCCTGAAAGGTGCTGACCTGCTTGTTGAGGTGAGCCAGTAAGAGTCTCTCCAGGACTTTCATGACGTGAGATGTCAGGGCAACTGGTCTGTAGTCGTTTGGTTCAGCTGGTTGTGGTTTTTTAGGTACTGGAACAAGGCAGGATGTTTTCCACAGCACAGGAACTGTTTTCTGTCTCAGACTGGTGTTGAAGAGGTGCTGGAGAACTGGACATAGTTGCATTGAGCAGGTCTTGAGAACTCTGGGACTGACACCATCTGGACCTGCAGCCTTGTTCTGGTTCAGTTTCTCCAGTTGTTTCTTGACCTGGTTGCAGGTCACAGACAGAGTGGAGGTGGAGGCAGAGGAGGTTTTTGGGTGCTCTGAGGTGGAGGAAGATGATGCTGTGTTCTGGTCCATGACTGAGCTGCAGGGTGACGGAGTGGAGGTGTGACAGGAAAGCTGTGGGCTCATGGAGGGTGTGTGGTCTGTGGGGCTGGAGGCAGGGGGGGAACTGAACCTGTTGAAGAACATGTTCAGTTCATTAGCTCTTTCCAGACCTCCATCAGTCTGGTCCCCCTTTACCTTGAAGCCAGTGATCTTCTTCATTCCAGACCACACATCCCTCACGTTGTTCTGCTGGAGCTGACTCTCTAGCTTCTTCCTGTAGTCCTCATTGCACTTCCTTGTTTGTGCTTTAACTTGTTTTTGTGTTGTCTTTAATAACTCCCTGTCACCATCCCTGAAGGCTTTCTTTTTGATGAATAACACCTTATGAATAAGATTATGTGCTTCTATTAGATTCATAAATGTGCGGAATGATATTTACAGGGCATGAATAACGGAACGTAAGTAATGCAGTAAAGTGTTTGGAAAACTAATGTATACTGTATGCCCGTGTAACATTGATGTCCACCATAAAACCCTGTTTCAACATACCTGATTCAAATCATCTGCATTTCAACAAGTTCTGCAGAAGCCTGTTGCTGACTTGTTCATTGGAATTAGGTGTGTTGAAGCAGGGAAACATCTAAAACATGCATGATAGTGGCCCTCGAGGCCTGGAGTTGGACACATGTGTACACTGAGTCTCCACCCTGATCTTGGAGTAAATTCTGTTGGCCACTCCTTGGAAGGTTCTTCATTCTTCTATGTTTTCTCATTTTGTGGCTAATCACTCTCACTGTGATTATCTGGAGCCCAAAGCCTTCAAACACTTTCCAGACTGAAACATGTCAGAGTTATTGAAATCAGGAAATACTTGTTTTTAACAGCACATACGGTACATACAGTACTTGGCTTACTTACCAGGAAACAACTCAACATTTTCATAGTTAGCGAAGTATTTTTATTTAAATCTTCAAAGGAGAAAATCAGAAAAATGCTAGTGGGTTGCAAAAGTATTTGGCCCCCTTGAACTTTTCCACATTTTGTCACATTACGGCCACAAACATGAATCAATCTTATTGGAATTCCATGTGAAAGGCCAATACAAAGCGGTGTACACGTGAGAAGTGGAATGAAAATCATACATGATTCCAAACATTTTTTGCAAATACATAACTGAAAAGTGAGGTGTGCGTAATTATTCATCCCCCTTTGGTCTGAGTGCAGTCAGTTGCCCATAGATATTGCCTGATAAGTGCTAATGACTAAATAGAGTGCACCTGTGTGTAATCTAATGTCAGTACAAATACAGCTGCCCTGTGATGGCCTCAGAGGTTGTCTAAGAGAATGTTGGGAGCAACAACACCATGAAGTCCAAAGAACACACCAGACAGGTCAGGGATAAAGTTATTGAGAAATTTAAATCAGGCTTAGGCTACAAAAAGATTTCCCAAGCCTTGAACATCCCACGGAGCACTGTTCAAGCAATCATTCAGAAATGGAAGGAGTATGGCACAACTGTAAATCTACCAAGACAAGGCCGTCCACCTAAACTCACAGACCGAACAAGGAGAGCGCTGATCAGAAATACAGCCAAGAGGCCGATGGTGACTCTGGACGAGCTGCAGAGATCTACAGCTCAGGTGGGGGAATCTGTCCATAAGACAACTATTAGTCGTGCACTGCACAAAGTTGGCCTTTATGGAAGAGTGGCAAGAAGAAAGCCATTGTTAAAGAAAACCATAAGAAGTCCCGTTTGCAGTTTGCCACAAGCCATGTGGGGGACACATCAAACATGTGGAAGAAGGTGCTCTGGTCAGGTGAGACCAAAATTAAACTTTTTGGCCAAAATGCAAAACGCTATGTGTGGCCGAAAACTAACACTGCACATCACTCTGAACACACCATCCCCACCGTCAAATATGGTGGTGGCAGCATCATTCATGCTCTGGGGGTGCTTCTCTTCAGCAGGGACAGGGAAGCTAGTCAGAGTTGATGGATGGAGCCAAATACAGGGCAATCTTGGAAGAAAACCTCTTGGAGTCTGCAAAAGACTTGAGACTGGGGCGGAGGTTCACCTCCCAGCAGGACAACAACCCTAAACATAAAGCCAGGGCAACAATGGAATGGTTTAAAACAAAACATATCCATGTGTTAGAATGGCCCAGTCAAAGTCCAGATCTAAATCCAATCGAGAATCTGTGGCAAGATCTGAAAACTGCTGTTCACAAACGCTGTCCATCTAATCTGACTGAGCTGGAACTGTTTTGCAAAGAAGAATGGGCAAGAATTTCAGTCTCTAGATGTGCAAAGCTGGTAGAGACACACCCTAAAAGACTGGCAGCTGGAATTGCAGCAGAAGGTGGTTCTAAAAAGTATTGACTCAAGGGGCTGAATAATTACGCACACCTCACTTTTCAGTTATTTATTTGTAAAAAATGTTTGGAATCATGTATGATTTTCGTTCCACTTCTCACGTGTACACCACTTTGTATCGGTCTTTCACGTGGAATTCCAATAAAATTAATTCATGTTTGTGGCTGTAATGAGACAAAATGTGGAAAAGTTCAAGGGGGGGAATACTTTTGCAAGCCACTGGTATTTAATTTTTTTTTAATGATAGATTTTAATGATGGAACAGGTTATTTCTTTATAGTTAAACATGTTTGACGGTCTGGAGGAAAAAACAGTTTTTGTGTCAAGTGGTTTTGGCGTACAGAGATCTGTAGCGCTGTCCTGAGGGGAGAGAAGAGGTGAGATCCTGGGTGAGAAGGTCCCTGCTGATGCTGCCTGCCCTTTTCCTGACTCTGAAGGAGTCCAGGTCCTGGATGGAGAGTATGCTAATGCCAGTGATCCTCTCTGCAGACCTTATAGTTCTTTGCAGTCTGTTTCTGTCTAGTTTGATTGCAGAACACCAGACTGCGATGGACTGGCAGAAGTTGATAATGGCTCCATATAAGTTCACATACGGGAGCTGCAGGTTTCATAGCTGATCTGCAGTCATCTTACTTTTATTTGTTTGTTTTGAATCTACCCAATAAACAACCCTGGACATCATTGTGACGGGTCTGAATATATCTGTAAGGACGATGATAATTCTTTGATCTCACACACCTCAAGCAGCAAGGCAATGCTCTTTTTCATAATGCACCATAACAAGTATTCTAGACTGAAACAGACAAACCTTTGCATTTTGTATGATTTATTAAAAGGTAAGATGGCTTCAGGCTAACAAACAAATTCCAGTAAAAGTTAGTGTTTAGATGTAAATCTGATCTGCATCAAAGATCAGCAAATACATTTATTTACAATACACCAACCAATAAATTTAAAAATGAAATGCCAGAAAAATCATTTCTAGCTCATAATTAGACACTAATCTGAAAGAGAAGTTACCGAGTTAATCAATAAAACTCTCTTTAAATTAGAGATGAAAGTTATTATTTTAAAAATATGGCCAACTAGATTATCACATAGTAAATTATCACCCAAATGTGCTGGAAATAAGAACAGGTTGGTGTCTGGTTTGACATTTGCCTTTGGAAGAGCTGCATGACAAGAAACACTTTTATGATTGACAATTTTCTTCAAATGACATTTTCCTTATATGGCTGTGACTTCCTGTGTCTTATCAAGACAAAAAGTTACTTCCTTCAAAAAAAAAAAAAAAAAGAAAGAAAAAAACAGGTTTTGAAACCGGTCGAGGCCTGAAAAACAGTGAGACGTTAACAGAAAGGGTTTAAAACAAACTGTTCATACAGACAATTGAAAAGTAAAAGTGAAATGAGCTGGGAAATCACCTGTTGAGTTGAAAAAAAATATTTATGAACAGTTTCCCAAAAGATTGTTTCATGGTGTTTTGAGGCATTTATTAATTTGTTTGATTTTTATCTTCACACAAGCTGTAACTTGTTGTGCTGGAAATGTACTTAGATTGATTATTTTCTAGATAAATAAACAGGAAAACAATAAAATTATATCATTATGTTTTAGTTTGTGAACATTCTTTAGGTTATGAGTGTCCAGAAAGGCATTTAGCTTTATTTTATTTGGAATGAGTGAAGTTTAACCACGGTAACATTTTAAATCTTCACCAATCTTTTTTCAAACTTGACAAGATTCACAGGCACATTATTTTCTCTTACAGTGAAAACAGAAGAATCAATCTGAGGTTCTTTACAGGATCCAACATACACAAGAGAACTTGTTTCCTTTTTCATGTGTCAGTCAAAGGAAGAATATAAACAACCAGTTACAGCAAAATTATTTGTAACTTGTCAAGTTTTTGGGTTTAAATTGGTCAAAGTATGAAAAAAAAAAAAAACATTTTTTATTTTTCATACTTTCTGCAAAAGCAGATGGAAAAAATGAGTCATCAAAACTTAAAACCATGTGTTTGTGTAACAGAAAAAATGATATGCATGAATTCAGAGTCTATACATTAATGATGGTGCAGTTGTTGACACTTTTACTTTACAGTAAAAAGGTCCTGGGTTCAAGTCCCGGCTGGCAGCTTGTTGATTCTCCTTTGATGGTGTGGAATTTCTTTGGCTACATGTACGTATGTGTTACGTGTTTCATCAGTTATCAGTTTCTTGTTTTTGAATAAATTGTCTTTCAGTTTCTTTACTGCTTTATGCACATTAGGCTTCCTGTTCCTTATTACTTTATACTGAAGTTTTTGCTGATTTCTGTTTTCCTCTTCAAAGATTGTGCAGAAGGGGAGGAGTGTGAGATTAAAAGATAAGTTAACTCTTGACATTGTGATTGATTCAGACACATCTGCAAAATGAACAGAACAGTCTGTAAACAGTGTAATCAAGAAGGGCAAAAGCAAAATCTGAAGACAGTCCAAGGTCAAATCACATAGATCCATTATTTCCAAAGAAAAAAAAAGGCGTGGTCAATGTTTCAGTATTTTTTTGCACAACTTGCTGTTGTCTATCAAGGAGCACAGTTCAAAACAGGTGTTTGATCCATGAATCTGCCAATAAATTTCCTGGTTTAGTCAGAGTTGGTATTTAAACTGTCCCCATCATGCTGTTCACATTTTGACATCATGAGACCAAGACGACACCTAACAATCGATCCACTGGCCACAGTGTGATGATGAACCGCTAATCAGTTCCAGCTACATTTAAAGGAGCTGAGAGTCACCCAAGTGTCACCTCAGACCATTTGAAACTGTTTACATCATTGTGGTCTACATCCTAGATGACCTGCAATGGTACCTGACCACACCCCCTGGAACAGGCATCATCATCTTGAATGGGCCAGATAGCATTTTCAGTGGATGAGGGACCAGTGGGCCTCAGTGCGAGTCTCTGATGAGTCAGTTCACAGTGAACAGAAATGACTGAGGCTAATGATGTTGGAGACTTCAAGGAGAGCACAATGCATCAGCTACTGTTGTCAGCAGGTGAGCCTTTGACGGTGGTGGAGTTACAGAGTGACCAGGCATGTCTAGTGACACATACAGTGGGGCAAAAAAGTATTTAGTCAGCCACCAATTGTGTAAGTTCTCCCACTTAAAAAGATCAGAGAGGCCTGTAATTTTCATCATAGGTATACCTCAACTATGAGAGACAAAATGAGGAAAAAAAATCCAGAAAATCACATTGTCTGATTTTTAAACTATTTATTTGCAAATTATGGTGGAAAATAAGTATTTGGTCAATAACAAAAGTTAATCTCAATACTTTGTTATATAGCCTTTGTTGGCAATGACAGAGGTCAAACGTTTTCTGTAAGTCTTCACAAGGTTTTCACACACTGTTGCTGGTATTTTGGCCCATTCCTCCATGCAGATCTCCTCTAGAGCAGTGATGTTTTGGGGCTGACGCTGGGCAACACGGACTTTCAACTCCCTCCAGAGATTTTCTATGGGGTTGAGATCTGGAGACTGGCTAGGCCACTCCAGGACCTTGAAATGCTTCTTACGAAGCCACTCCTTCGTTGCCCGGGCGGTGTGTTTGGGATCATTGTCATGCTGAAAGACCCAGCCACGTCTCATTTTCAATGCCCTTGCTGATGGAAGGAGGTTTTCACTCAAAATCTTACGATACATGGCCCCATTCATTCTTTCCTTTACACGGATCAGTCGTCCTGGTCCCCTTGCAGAAAAACAGCCCCAAAGCATGATGTTTCCACCCCCATGCTTTACAGTAGGTATGGTGTTCTTTGGATCCAACTCAGCATTCTTTCCCCTCCAAACACGACAAGTTGAGTTTCTACCAAAAAGTTCTATTTTGGTTTCATCTGACCATATGATGTTCTCCCAATCCTCTTCTGGATCATCCAAATGCTCTCTAGCAAACCGCAGACGGGCCTGGATGTGTCCTGGCTTCAGCAGGGGGACACGTCTGGCACTGCAGGATTTGAGTCCCTGGCGGCGTAGTGTGTTACTGATGGTAGCCTTTGTTACTTTGGTCCCAGCTCTCTGCAGGTCATTCACTAGGTCCCTCCGTGTGGTTCTGGGATTTTTGCTCACCGTTCTTGTGATCATTTTGACCCCACGGGGTGAGATCTTGCATGGAGCCACAGATCGAGGGAGATTATCAGTGGTCTTGTATGTCTTCCATTTTCTAATAATTGCTCCCACAGTTGATTTCTTCACACCAAGCTGCTTACCTATTGCAGATTCAGTCTTCCCAGCCTGGTGAAGGTCTACAATTTTGTTTCTGGTGTCCTTTGACAGCTCTTTGGTCTTGGCCATAGTGGATTTTGGAGCGTGACTGTTTGAGGTTGTGGACAGGTGTCTTTTATACTGATAACGAGTTCACACAGGTGCCATTAATACAGGTAACGAGTGGAGGACCGAGGAACCTCTTAAAGAAGTTACAGGTCTGTGAAAGCCAGAAATCTTACTTGTTTGTAGGTGACCAAATACTTATTTTCCACCATGATTTGCAAATAAATTCTTTAAAAATCAGACAATGTGATTTTCTGGATTTTTTTTCCTCATTTTGTCTCTCATAGTTGAGGTATACCTATGATGAAAATTACAGGCCTCTCTGATCTTTTTAAGTGGGAGAACTTACACAATTGGTGGCTGACTAAATACTTTTTTGCCCCACTGTAACTATCCTACACTTTGTGAAAGATACAGTGGCGAGCCCAAATTACATCAATAAGTGAATTAATCCAGTCATTGTACACCTTCATGAATGACACAGACCTAATTTCATCTTTATAGATGACAATGCTTCAGCTCATTAAAGCTGCTGGAGACCTGGAGACAAGTGGCCTGCAGTCTTTCCAGACCTGCTGAGTCCCATAGAAAACCATGTACCCTAGAACCTCAATGACCTGAGGGCTGCCTTTCAAGAAAAATGGGATGTCATGCCTCAGCAGACAGTAAGTTGACTTGTGACCAGCATACTACAGTCTGTTTAATGACTGTTTCTTCCCTTTTGTCTGCAGCATCTTTGTGTTAGTCCAGCTTGTGACTTTCCTCTGCTGGGAATCAATACAACACTACCTACTCGCTCATTTAATCTGATTTCATCTCATTATCATTTCATAATATCAGAACTGTGAGTGTATGAACTATAAATGTATTTGTTCTAATTATTGTTCTGATTACAATACTGCAGAACTGTTGACTACCTCAACCCCCAACCCACTCTTACTGTTGTGAGGTGATGAGGTGTCAGATTTCCTCCAGCAACAAGGCCCTGTATGGTAAACAGATGTGATCTGACTGAAAAAGATCAATGCATAGGAGTGTGTGTTTGTGTGTGTCCTTTACTCTGTGTGTGTGTGTCAAAGGATTTAGGATAATCAGAGATGCTTAATGACCCCTCCAGAGAGACCACAGCTAATCCCCCGCACCTCTGGGATACACACTCACCCTCTCACACACTTTGTGCAACCTCTCTTCCATAGCCGTCTCTCCTGGGGGTACGTTTGGTTCTGGTCTGATGTGGACTGGGGGGGTGGGGTTAGAGATCATTGGCATAGGTCAACAGGGGCTTGGGAAATGAGCCATGCTTGTGTGTCTGCAATCACACTGCAGATGAGGTTTATTTGTTGTTGTTTAATTTAATTTTAATTCATCAGTCAGATTTCAGTTTATTTAATCATCTATTTACATAAATAATAACTTGTTGGCACTTGTTTGACTCTTTAAGGTGGAAAAAGCTGTTCATGTGAGGAACCAAGGTTGTGAAGGACCTTAAGAATCTCAGACGGACCAATTTGAAGATCTAAAACTATAAAAGGGTGACATTGTAATGAATTTGTGATAATCTAAAGAAAAAAAAACATCTTAAGAATAGTGTGAAATAAAAAGAAAAGTACAATCTCGAATCAGTTTCATCAAAGATTCACATATGTTGAGTTTCAGATCAACTGATATATCAAGACTGTTTGATTTTGGAGAAAAATATTTTACACAAGGAAGTCTGTATTTATCACTTGGGGTTTGAAGATGTCAACAGAACATTTCAGCAGCATGATGAAAGAGTTGGAGCTGGTAAATCCAGGTTAATACTTTGATGTCTGCGCTTTATGTTCAATCAACCTCTGATGGTGTAGATGAAAGGCATGAATGAGGTTTTAAGAGATCGGCGCTAGAGCCTGAAGCTGCATACGTGAAAGATGATTCTGAAAACACATATATGTTCTATTTGTACTCTGTCTTTCCTCCCTGTGGCGGTACAACTCTGCTAAAATGTTAAAAGAAACAAAAACCCTAATTCTGTTTCAAACACAGACTCAACTGAATTCAAACTCACCTCTCTCAGGCTGGGGTGGAAGTGTTTTATGGTCTGGCAGTGCTGACATGATCAGCTGTAACGTTACCTCAGGCTACCATCAGCTTCAATGTAGATCAGCTGCCAGCAGAGAGCATTGGAGGACTGCTCACTGAGAGACAGTTGTAAATACCCCGACCGACCACCAGGGGGCAGCAGACACCAGACTCGCAGGTCAACTCCTGGTTGCCCTTGTCAACTGTTTCCTATTTTGGCAGAGAGCCACATTTAGATTAGACATAAGTTATTCTGGGTTAATTTGCACCTGATGTTCACTTAATGAAGACAGATACAGACAGATGGGGGGGGTCCGGAGAGAGCAGCAGAGGCAAATCTCCTGACATGATGTAGTAGTAATAACACCTCCTAGTAATTAAGACTCAAGCATTTATGCAACACACACAAAAAAACACAAAACACTAATGAGCTCAACAACCTGTTCTAATCAAAATATCATGAGGCAAATTAACATGAGAGCTTGTCGATCAACGATGCCTTAAGTTTCTTTTCCTCAGTTATTAAGTTTGATTGCATCCAGTTGCTGATCTTCTTTTAATCAACACTGTTGTTCCAAATGAAATTTTGTTTGCAAAAGATTTTTTGAAGCTATTGAGATCTTTTCTCATGATTTAATAAAACATTTACCTTGTAAACTTACTTGAGCTTTTCTAAAAGACTGATATATTGCAGGAGAACAGAAGGGATACTGAGTGATACGTATTCAGCTCTACCAAATTATCTGCCAAATGTGAACTTGCACAAATTAACAAAATGTAATAAATAAGTAAACAAGAATAAAGGACAGAAAAGAACAAAAAAAAAAAAACATGAGGAAAATAAAAGAGACAATAAAATCATGAAACAGTCAGATACTAAAATACTAAATTAAGACTCAAAATGAACGATCAGTAATGTCCTTTCACTTTATCTAAATGTAATTATTAAAATGTATTAGATGTCTTATGTAGCAGTTCCTAACATTAAAAAATATGTTTTATTTTCAAATCCTCTTCAGCTTATGTGGAATCTCTCTTTTATTTTTTTGCAGTCTGCATTTTTTAATTTTTTTACAGCTGTTTGGGAAACTTTAAACTCAATCTGTCACTTAAACTGTATTTAGTTGTGGAAGCTCTGGGTGTAAATGGACAGTGTAAACCTTATAACCTCCACAATTGCTGGTTGGTACTATGATGCGCTTAGCATAACAAAACACATTAACACATGCTGTTTGTAACATCTAATCTTAGAATTTACAAATTCAGAAATGAGTGAAACAGTAATAGAATCACTGAAATGTCATAAACTCTGTCAAAAGTGAGACTGCCTTTAAATAGACAACCATTTTATTAGAAAAAATGTAAGATTTTAAATCTAATCTGATCATTAAGACTAAACTACAGACAGACCTCCTGCTGTTCCTGGTGATAACAGTGTACCATATGACTGCCACATAATGTCAGCCAATCAATCATTATCTTTACCTGCTGATTCCAGTTCATCTGTATATACATCATTATAGACAGACGACCACTCACCCACCAGGGACAATTTAGATTGGCAAATTAATGCATAATTTTGATCTGTGGGAGAAACTCAGGGTCTCATACATGCACTGGAAGAACATGCAAACTCCATACAGAAAGGTCCTAGCCTGGTTTTGGACCCTGGACCTTCTTGCTGTAAGGAAACATGCTACCGACTGCTCCACTGTGCAGCCCACCACATAATGTAACATTCCCAAATTTGGTTTCAGCGATTTTAACCTAACTGACTCTGTGGTATAAAGATTTATGAAAAGGCTTCATTAAAATTGCATTCAGTGTTTCAGTGCCTGTAATTAAAGTTACACTGAGTGTCAGATCCTCTCCTATTAACTCACCGTCATGTCTAGAGCTTCATGTGGTCTAAATATTGGACTCTGCTCACAGAACATTTTCTTTATTTTGAGCAAGGTATAGCTAAAATGATTTTATTGTACAGAAGCAAACTGTAACACTTATTTTTCATCTTTTTGAGTAATATTTCTTTTAAGACTCATTTAAGCAAAGACTACTTCAGAAAGGGCAAGAAAATGCAATGCTAAAAGATTAAAGGAACATCTTTTAATCAGAGTTTAATATCAAGTTACTTAAACTTCTGGAATATTTATCTGATAAGTTAAGTAGCAAAAGGGGTTGTTAATCATTGTCAGCTATTTTGGTGTTTATTAAGATAACAACAGGTGCACTAACGGGGCAAACAATTAGATAATCCACCTGAAAAACAAGAATGGTTTTGCAGGCAAAGGCAGAGAAGAGATTCAGGTTTCCTCATGTTCATTTGTACAAGTACAGTGGGGCAAAAAAGTATTTAGTCAGCCACCAATTGTGTAAGTTCTCCCACTTAAAAAGATCAGAGAGGCCTGTAATTTTCATCATATGTATACCTCAACTATGAGAGACAAAATGAGGAAAAAAAATCCAGAAAATCACATTGTCTGATTTTTAAAGACAATAAGTATTTGGTCAATAACAAAAGTTAATCTCAATACTTTGTTATATAGCCTTTGTTGGCAATGACAGAGGTCAAACGTTTTCTGTAAGTCTTCACAAGGTTTTCACACACTGTTGCTGGTATTTTGGCCCATTCCTCCATGCAGATCTCCTCTAGAGCAGTGATGTTTTGGGGCTGACGCTGGGCAACACAGACTTTCAACTCCCTCCAGAGATTTTCTATGGGGTTGAGATCTGGAGACTGGCTAGGCCACTCCAGGACCTTGAAATGCTTCTTACGAAGCCACTCCTTCGTTGCCCGGGCGGTGTGTTTGGGATCATTGTCATGCTGAAAGACCCAGCCACGTCTCATTTTCAATGCCCTTGCTGATGGAAGGAGGTTTTCACTCAAAATCTTACGATACATGGCCCCATTCATTCTTTCCTTTACACGGATCAGTCGTCCTGGTCCCCTTGCAGAAAAACAGCCCCAAAGCATGATGTTTCCACCCCCATGCTTTACAGTAGGTATGGTGTTCTTTGGATCCAACTCAGCATTCTTTCCCCTCCAAACACGACAAGTTGAGTTTCTACCAAAAAGTTCTATTTTGGTTTCATCCGACCATATGATGTTCTCCCAATCCTCTTCTGGATCATCCAAATGCTCTCTAGCAAACCGCAGACGGGCCTGGACGTGTCCTGGCTTCAGCAGGGGGACACGTCTGGCACTGCAGGATTTGAGTCCCTGGCGGCGTAGTGTGTTACTGATGGTAGCCTTTGTTACTTTGGTCCCAGCTCTCTGCAGGTCATTCACTAGGTCCCTCCGTGTGGTTCTGGGATTTTTGCTCACCGTTCTTGTGATCATTTTGACCCCACGGGGTGAGATCTTGCGTGGAGCCCCAGATCGAGGGAGATTATCAGTGGTCTTGTATGTCTTCCATTTTCTAATAATTGCTCCCACAGTTGATTTCTTCACACCAAGCTGCTTACCTATTGCAGATTCAGTCTTCCCAGCCTGGTGAAGGTCTACAATTTTGTTTCTGGTGTCCTTTGACAGCTCTTTGGTCTTGGCCATAGTGGAGTTTGGAGCGTGACTGTTTGAGGTTGTGGACAGGTGTCTTTTATACTGATAACGAGTTCACACAGGTGCCATTAATACAGGTAATGAGTGGAGGACCGAGGAGCCTCTTAAAGAAGTTACAGGTCTGTGAAAGCCAGAAATCTTACTTGTTTGTAGGTGACCAAATACTTATTTTCCACCATAATTTGCAAATAAATTCTTTAAAAATCAGACAATGTGATTTTCTGGATTTTTTTTCCTCATTTTGTCTCTCATAGTTGAGGTATACATATGATGAAAATTACAGGCCTCTCTGATCTTTTTAAGTGGGAGAACTTACACAATTGGTGGCTGACTAAATACTTTTTTGCCCCACTGTATGACACAGCGACAAATGATTACCTGAAACATCTTGTTCTTGGTTTCTTCATCAACAAGTATCAATCTCATTAGACTCTAAAGAGCAAGATTTGTCGAATTTGACAAAATAAAAAAATGAATGAGTTTTGGGATATTTTAAAGTCCTCAAAAAAGGCAATTCATGTAAAAAATAAACAAGAGGACACATTAGCCCTTCCATCTTTGGCGCTCAGGTCTAAACCAGTTATTTATTCATTAAGTTCTGTATTATACTCTTAAGAAGGTTTTGTAGAACTGGACGAAAGTCAAGTAAAACATGAAGTCTGGGTTTGATAAAGCAGGAATGAAAATATTTTATTTAGACTTTTGACAAATTAATGGAAACTCCTCAACATAATGCCGGGTTCACACGGCAGGATTTTCATGCTGATTTTGCCCCGATTTTCCTCTTACGACAAGCTCTGATTATCAGGACGGATCTTAAGATAATCTTAACTGATATTCTTGCCGTGTGGTGAGCGATTGGGTCTGCTTGCAAGGATGTTTGATCTCAAATCGAGGATATCCAACATGGATATTGGATTGTCTTGACCCCATATTGTAGCCTGTGTGGTGTGCTGTGAGGAGAACTGAGCATGCAGCTCAGTGCAGCGTGTAGCCAATCAGAATGGGAGGCTTCTTCTTCTTCTAAGGTTTTGTGGTATTTGTCAACCAGGGGTGCACAGATTTCAACCAGAAGTCACACAAATTTCACAAGGTTTCTGAGTTTTTTTGGGGGAAAACCCGCCTCTGTGGAGAGTGAAATCGCTCCGTGTATGGTGTGTGGCCACGATGACACCACACACGATAGGAGCAGAACAGGAAAACTCTTGTGACACTGTTAAAGTCCAGCTGTGTGAATCAGGCTTAAACGTACAGTGTGTAAGATTTAGATCTTGTTGTCAAATCCGAGTCCTGCAGTTCATGTAGAAAAAAAAATGTCCCTTCTCAGCCACTCACCCCCTCCCCTCCCTTATTTTTCTGTTGAGTTGCCAGTTCTGATGTTGATCCTCGTTTAGGTTCTCTTATATTTTTTCAGTTTTTGGGAATGTCTGAAGGCCTATTTGTTTAGTGTTGAGTTTTCCTAAGTGTGTTTGAATGCACCATCACGTGCAGCTCGGCTGCTCAGTTAGAAGGATGTGGTGGTTTCTTACTTTTTCCTCACATGTGATTCGTTCTAGAACCAGGAAGTCTGGACGTGTAAATAATGGGTCTGGGCTAGCTTTTTTAAAATGACAGAAACTAGCGACCACCCGAGATCTGTTACAATGTGACATTATTTTCAACATCGGTGGGACATTAGACTGTTGTGAGTATTTCACTGTAAAATTATTACATACTGTACCTTTAAGCTGAACACAGTTATAGCATGTGTATGTGTAATGTGATTTTATCCATCATGAAGATAAGATTATAGTTTGCATCTCTTTATTTTCTTCATCTGATTTCATAGAAATTTAATGTAGAATGAGATGTGTAACAATTTAACACAATCTTTTTTTTGAAACTGCTGTACTAACAAACTGAGAATGATCTTTTTTATGTTTTATAAAGACTGAAATCCCTGTAATGTCCAGTTGGTGATGAGTTCTGGGGTCTGAGAGGCAAAAGTCACTTGAGGTCCATCATCACCAATCATCATTGGTTCTCTTTCCTGTTCTAATTGCTTGAATAGTCATAGTGTTTCCATTAGTATAATATCCATTAGTCTGCCTTTTCTTCTTTCACTCCTTGTCTTTACAGCACCGTTGAGACACATGATTGCAGGCAATGCATAACACACAGACATGAACACAGGCATTCAGAAGCAGAAAATCACAAAATGTATTTTGTTCATCTTCACTGAGTTCTTATTTTCATTCCTTTATGGTCTTTTTAAATATAAAATGTTCTGCTCAGTCTGTACCTGCAAATTACCAGCTCTAAGTATCTTGCGGTTTAATGTCTTTAGAAATTACAAGCCAATAGCAAGTTTCCTTTTCATGGTCGCAGGGAGCTGGTGTCTCTCTCCAGCAGTCATGGGGTGAGAGGCGGGGGACACCCTGGACAGCTCACCAGTCCATCACAGGGCCACAGCAATTCACACACACACTCACACCGAGGGACCACTTGGAGTTACCAATTGACCTAATACATGTTTTTGGACTGCGGGAGGAAGCCATAGTCTCTGGAGAAAATCCACACATGCACAAGGAGAACATGCAAACTCCATGCAGAAAGGTTTCTGGGACCTTCTCGCTGCAAGGCAACAGTGCTACCAACTGAATCACCATGCAGCAGGTACCAGAGACCCTATACTCCCAAAGTATTCCCCATTGGACACCACGGGAAGGGACACTTCCTGCAGTTGGTGGGTCCACATTGGGTTGGTCAAATGTAGCCCATTTGGGCTGTGGTTGTCAAGACCCCATGGATGACAGCAGGCACTCAGCAACACACCTCTCCTCCAGGCCAGGCTCCAGGGTGAGGGCCCTGTGTCCCTAGACTGAGTGATGGTTCCTCTGTTCTATCTATCCAGAACCAATTTGCCATTGGAGACCCTACTGGGGCAAAAACTGCCAACAACAACATAACTTCTGGCATCCTTGGGGCACTCAAACCCCCACCATAAAATGGTGACAATACATAGAAGAGGGTCACATTATTATCACATCAGTTTAAGTTATATAAGCCATTCTTTCTGTTGATTGCTGTAGTAAAAAGCCTCATTACCTCCACCAAGGAGGTAATGTTTTCATCAAGGTTTGTCTGTCTGTCTGTCTGTCTGTTAGCAGGATAAGTCAAAAACTTATTAATGGGTTTTTATGAAAATTTCAGGAAAGGTCAGAAATGACCCAAGAAACAATCAATTCGATTTTGGGGGTGATCCGGATTACCGTCTGGATCTATATATTTTTTAAGGATACAGACATAGTACTTTCTACAATATGTCCACTTAGCGGAGGTCTGCGCTCTCTGAGTGCTTTTCGACTTCATAAATGTCTTCTGATTTTAACATCAAGTGAAAGATCTCATATTAAATGCACTTGGTCCTTTTGCATGACAGTTGTAAGTTCTGATTGTGAAATAAGAATGGGACTGAAAATAAAGATGAGGACAGAAATAAGACAACCCTGGTGTCAGTGGATATGAAAAAAGGCTGGAGAAATGAGGTATCACTGTATCATTATTTCATAATCTGAGGAAGGGAAGCTACATGAAGCTTCATACCGTGTCAGCAGTCACTCAGCATCAGCCCTTTTGTGGATAGTATGTGATTGGGGTTGGGAACTGTCACTGATACACAGTGATAAATTTTTTAAAATGTTAACTTTAGTGTTCTGTATCTGCCATCTATTGCTTTTGGGCAAAAGAACTGGTAGAATTGCAGGTGGATTACTCAAAGTAAAAAAATATTAATAATTAAAGTTGTACTGCTTTAACTGACCTGAAAATATGCAGCAAACTGATTTGAGAAAAGTTAGGCATTTGGGGGTCAGAGGTTGGGATGCAGTGTGAGAGCATAGAGGAGGAAGAAGAGCTGAGGGACCTGCCATCCTCCCTTATCTTCGTCTTGGCCAGCAGCCTCGAGGCAATTCGCTGCTGCAGTTTCAGGCAACTGAACCTGGACCTTGGGCAACAAGCAGTCTTGTGATATAAGATGTCATAATAAAAAAGAGGTGTCAGTCACAGGAGATTAGGAGGGGAGTAACTTGAGTTATTGTCTTTTGGGGTTTCCTTCTGTCAAACTTTAGGGACTGAAAGCTGTTTCAACCTCATGTGTTCACATGACACATGTAAACAAATACAAGAAGACACAGATGGTGTCATGTCCAGTGCTCTGTGTCTGTGTTGTGGGTTTTCTGTGTCGGGTGAGTTCTCTTCTCAGAGATGTCATCTTCGTGGAGAGCAGAGCAGGCTGATTGATCACAGCTGGCGGAGATCAGGACTGATGAGGAGTGAGAGCTGTACTTAAGCTGCAGGCGGACTCTCAGTCAACGCCTGGTTGTTAACCTAAACGGTAAACATACCTCACGCCACCCTTTCAGTGTTTTTCCTTCCGAGTTCCCGAGTAACTTTATAGTTAAATGTCCCAAGTTTCCTTGTTGTTGTGCCCATTAACCCGTCTTCTCTCCAGGACTACATCCAGAGCTCTCACTCCTCCGTCCTCCCGTGCAAACCTTCCTCTGAGTTCCCGTGTTCCTGAGTCTCTCTGTGCCCCCCTGGATTATCTCTGTGGTTACTGTGGATTACCCCCTGTGTTTCACCTGAGCCCACCTGCACTCCTCATAACCTCCTGTGTCTCTCTTCGTGACTTTCCCCGGACCTTTCTGATTCATCTCCGCCGTCAGCCTGCCAGCTCTCCAGCCGCTCATCCGACACACACACCGCCCGGACTCCATCTCCATTCAGACACACCACTGGACCTGCCTTCCCCTGTGTCCATCATCATCAGCCCTCCCGTGAGTGTTTCTCCTTCTGTGAACATTTCCTTCGTGTGTCCTCGTGCGTCATTTACTAACTGTTTCTCTCCTTCCCCGTCCCAGAGATCCCAGAGAATAATCATCTTTGTACATTTCACATTACTCACGTTGTAAATAAACCTTCACCTTTTTCACCTGAGCTTGTGTCCGTGTATGAGTCTGCAATTGGGTCAAACCTCTCCTAGCGAGAACGTGACAGAACAACCAGGCCAGCTCGACCCAGCAGACTCTACCGGCCAAGCTCATTCTCTAGCGCCAGTATTCATACCCGTGATGGCTCCAGCAGGAGAGCAGATTGATGTATTAGTGGAGCGGCTGGAGAGCCTCCTCGACGGTGTGGTGGTCAACTCCCCCGACCCGAGCAAGGCGCTCTCCGTGCTGGATGATGTAATGGATCAGCTCCGAGCAGACCCCCATCTTCTGCAGATCCCCAGCATCTCCCAGTTTTACACGGACGCCGTAACAGCGAGGGGACGGCTGCTACTACGGCTGTGGTCTCTGAGAGAAACATCACCAAGCCCTGCATGCTCCTCTCTAACGGTTCCACCCGTTTTTCCCCGAGCTTCAGCGGTTCCGTCCGCTGAACCCTGTGCTGCGTCAGCTCCGTGTCCGTCAACATGTGCCGCTGCGCCAGCCCCGTGCCCGTCAGCATGTGCCGCTGCGCCAGCCCCGTGCCCGTCAGCATGTGCCGCTGCGCCAGCCCCGTGCCTGTCAGCCGGTCTCAACGAGCCTGAGCTCCTGCGACCTCAGCCGAGCGGTAGATCCCGCCGCCGCAGACGCCGTGGAGGGGCTTCAGCTTCGGGTCTGCCACCCTTCCGTGTCTCCGAGGAGGTCCAGGTGGACGCTCCTCCATCCTTCCGAGTCTCCGAGGAGGTCCAGGTGGACGCTCCTCCTCCCTTCCGTGTCTCCGAGGAGGTCCAGGTGGACGCTCCTCCTCCCTTCAGTGTCTCCGAGGAGGTCCAGGTGGACGCTCCTCCATCCCTCCGAGTCTCCGAGGAGGTCCAGGTGGACGCTCCTCCATCCTTCCGAGTCGCCGAGGAGGTCCAGGTGGACGCTCCTCCATCCTTCCGAGTCTCCGAGGAGGTCCAGGTGGACGCTCCTCCTCCCTTCCGTGTCTCCGAGGAGGTCCAGGTGGACGCTCCTCCTCCCTTCAGTGTCTCCGAGGAGGTCCAGGTGGACGCTCCTCCATCCCTCCGAGTCTCCGAGGAGGTCCAGGTGGACGCTCCTCCATCCTTCCGAGTCTCCGAGGAGGTCCAGGTGGACGCTCCTCCTCCCTTCCGTGTCTCCGAGGAGGTCCAGGTGGACGCTCCTCCTCCCTTCAGTGTCTCCGAGGAGGTCCAGGTGGACGCTCCTCCATCCCTCCGAGTCTCCGAGGAGGTCCAGGTGGACGCTCCTCCATCCTTCCGTGTCTCCGAGGAGGTCCAGGTGGACGCTCCTCCTCCCTTCAGTGTCTCCGAGGAGGTCCAGGTGGACGCTCCTCCATCCTTCCGAGTCTCCGAGGAGGTCCAGGTGGACGCTCCTCCTCCCTTCCGTGTCTCCGAGGAGGTCCAGGTGGACGCTCCTCCTCCCTTCAGTGTCTCCGAGGAGGTCCAGGTGGACGCTCCTCCATCCTTCCGAGTCGCCGAGGAGGTCCAGGTGGACGCTCCTCCATCCTTCCGAGTCGCCAAGGAGGTCCAGGTGGACGCTCCTCCATCCTTCCGAGTCTCCGAGGAGGTCCAGGTGGACGCTCCTCCACTTCCAGAGGGTCCCGGTTCCAGTGTTCCAGAGGGTCCCGGTTCCAGAGTTCCAGAGGGTCCCGGTTCCAGAGTTCCAGAGGGTCCCGGTTCCAGAGTTCCAGAGGGTCCCGGTTCCAGAGTTCCAGAGGGTCTCGGTTCCAGAGTTCCAGAGGGTCCAGGTTCCAGTTCTCGCGAGGGTCCAGGTTCCAGTTCTCGCGAGGGTCCAGGTTCCAGTTCTCGCGAGGGTCCAGGTTCCAGTTCTCGCGAGGGTCCCGACGCCTCCGGTTCGTACGAGGGTCCCGACGCCTCCAAGTCTCACGAGGGTCCCGACGCCTCCAGGTCTCACGAGGGTCCCGACGACGACCGCTGTCCGCCTGAGGGTCCCGCCGACCGCTGTCCGCCTGAGGGTCCCGCCGACCGCTGTCCGCCTGAGGGTCCCGCCGACCGCTGTCCGCCTGAGGGACCCGTCGATCGCGGTCCGCATCCTCCTCGGTTCGCGTCGCGACGCGCCTCCAGCACATCCTCCTGGGTTCGAGGACGTCGCCGTCCGCGACGCTCCTTCAACGCCTGGGTCCGAGGGCGTCGCCGTCCGCGACGTGCCTCCAACGCCAGGGTCCGAGGGCGTCGCCGTCCGCGACGCGCCTCCAGCACATCCTCCTGGGTTCGAGGACGTCGCCGTCCGCGACGGTCCTCCAACGCCAGGGTCCGAGGACGTCGCCGTCCGCGACGGTCCTCCAGCACCTCCTCCTGGGTTCGAGGACGTCGCCGTCCGCGACGCTCCCCCAACGCCAGGGTTCGAGGACGTCGCCGTCCGCGACGGTCCCCCAACGCCTGGGTCCGAGGGCGTCGCCGTCCGCGACGTGCCTCCAACGCCAGGGTCCGAGGGCGTCGCCGTCCGCGACGCGCCTCCAGCACATCCTCCTGGGTTCGAGGACGTCGCCGTCCGCGACGGTCCTCCAACGCCAGGGTCCGAGGACGTCGCCGTCCGCGACGGTCATCCAACGCCTCCTCCTGGGTTTGAGGACGTCGCCGTCCGCGACGGTCCTCCAACGCCTGGGTCCGAGGGCGTCGCCGTCCGCGACGCGCCTCCAGCACATCCTCCTGGGTTCGAGGACGTCGCCGTCCGCGACCGTCCTCCAACGCCAGGGTCCGAGGACGTCGCCGTCCGCGACGCTCCTCCAACGCCTGGGTCCGAGGGCGTCGCCGTCCGCGACGTGCCTCCAACGCCAGGGTCCGAGGGCGTCGCCGTCCGCGACGCGCCTCCAGCACATCCTCCTGGGTTCGAGGACGTCGCCGTCCGCGACGGTCCTCCAACGCCAGGGTCCGAGGACGTCGCCGTCCGCGACGGTCCTCCAGCACCTCCTCCTGGGTTCGAGGACGTCGCCGTCCGCGACGGTCCTCCAACGCCAGGGTCCGAGGACGTCGCCGTCCGCGACGGTCCTCCAGCACCTCCTCCTGGGTTCGAGGACGTCGCCGTCCGCGACGCTCCTCCAACGCCAGGGTTCGAGGACGTCGCCGTCCGCGACGGTCCTCCAAAATCATCAGTTCCATCTCCTGTACCAGACGCCAGGCGCCTCTGCGCTCCACGGCTTCAAGGCCACTCCTCCGGCGCGCTGCGCCTCCTCGTTGTGCGGCCTCCACGCCGCCCTCCTGAGTCCCGGCTCCTCGTTGCGCGGCCTCCACGCCGCCCTCCTGAGCCCCGGCTCCTCGTTGCGCGGCCTCCACGCCGCCCTCCTGAGTGTCTCCGTGTCCCTGCCACAGGCCACCCGAGTTTGCCTCAGTCGGAGGGTGTTATGAGGCAAGTTGGGACATTTTCAGTGTTTGTGAGTTTACCCTTGTCGTTTTCCCAGTGTGTTTGTTCCCTCCTCCGGGTCCCCCACCTCCCTCCCGTTTGTGTGTTTCCCCGTTGTTTTCTGTGTAAGGACGTCCAGGGGCCGTCCTTTTGAGGGGGGGGTACTGTCATGTCCAGTGCTCTGTGTCTGTGTTGTGGGTTTTCTGTGTCGGGTGAGTTCTCTTCTCAGAGATGTCATCTTCGTGGAGAGCAGAGCAGGCTGATTGATCACAGCTGGCGGAGATCAGGACTGATGAGGAGTGAGAGCTGTACTTAAGCTGCAGGCGGACTCTCAGTCAACGCCTGGTTGTTAACCTAAACGGTAAACATACCTCACGCCACCCTTTCGAGTTTTCAGTGTTTTTCCTTCCGAGTTCCCGAGTAACTTTATAGTTAAATGTCCCAAGTTTCCTTGTTGTTGTGCCCATTAACCCGTCTTCTCTCCAGGACTACATCCAGAGCTCTCACTCCTCCGTCCTCCCGTGCAAACCTTCCTCTGAGTTCCCGTGTTCCTGAGTCTCTCTGTGCCCCCCTGGATTATCTCTGTGGTTACTGTGGATTACCCCCTGTGTTTCACCTGAGCCCACCTGCACTCCTCATAACCTCCTGTGTCTCTCTTCGTGACTTTCCCCGGACCTTTCTGATTCATCTCCGCCGTCAGCCTGCCAGCTCTCCAGCCGCTCATCCGACACACACACCGCCCGGACTCCATCTCCATTCAGACACACCACTGGACCTGCCTTCCCCTGTGTCCATCATCATCAGCCCTCCCGTGAGTGTTTCTCCTTCTGTGAACATTTCCTTCGTGTGTCCTCGTGCGTCATTTACTAACTGTTTCTCTCCTTCCCCGTCCCAGAGATCCCAGAGAATAATCATCTTTGTACATTTCACATTACTCACGTTGTAAATAAACCTTCACCTTTTTCACCTGAGCTTGTGTCCGTGTATGAGTCTGCAATTGGGTCAAACCTCTCCTAGCGAGAACGTGACAGATGGACCATTCATACTCCCCTTTGGCTCGAAAGAAAGATGATGACATGAATAATGTATTGTAATGTTACAGACTACAAACATGGACACACTGTAGGTGCAGGACAAAAAACAAAACTTATATGACGAGATCAGTAGTGGAAAGAAATGAAAGAAGGAGAAACTGGGTGGTGGATGATACAGCACCCAAATTATGTAAATATTCACTATTATAACAGAACTGAAGCCAAACTGAAATAAATCAAAGGTTCTATCTATATCACAGTTTTTCCGAGGTCAGAACCATCTATTTTTTTCTGTATAGGCAGCACTAAGGTTGTGCATGTGTGTATGTTATTGTTTGTTTGTGAAAACAGCAACGTGGAAAAAACTGTTACATAAACCGATCTGTTGCTGTCAAAAATACGTTAGAGATACTGTAGAAATATTTTGGCAGATAAGGTTTCTCAGAAAAAGATTCTAATCTAATTTTTATTTACACACCAACTGCCATGACGTAGTTACATTGTGAGTATTTTAACAGTCCGGGGAGTTGGAATAACATCAGCAATGGCAATATTTCTGAGAACTTTAGATTCCTGTATTTCATCCAGAACTCTTCTGTTTATAAATGAAAACGATTGTCTAATAGTTTAATTTTAACTGCTTTAAAATAATTTCTGGTAATATCGGGATGAGATTTGAGCTCAAATGTAAACATTTAAAAGAGTATTTTAGGATTGTAGAAAATTCTATTATTGTAAAAGATTTTTTGAACCAGTGCTTAGATTAAAGTCAAACCATTTATGAGTGTGGAATCAATTTTATTCCAAACCTAAAATAAATTGAGTTATAATGCTCTACTTCAGAAGGCAGAAGCAAAGCACAGCAAAACTGGATAACTGTCATTCAAAGTAACTAAAACAAATTCAGTGAGTCGTCTGCAGCATGTTCACATAAACTCTGCAGGTGGTTCAATCAAGATTTCAAATAGGTTCCTCTTTTCACCTCTACGGCGCCAGTTTTTGTCTCTCTAATGCAACCATGTCAAAACTACATGAACTTTATCCCTTTCTCATCTGCAAAGATAAGAAAAACAGAAAACTATTTTATAGTTAATGAGCCATAACATGAAAGATAACATAAATCACCTCATATGTTGGGAATACTCAACAGCAACAAATAAAAACATTTAATTAGGAATTACTGGGAAGATCCGAATCACACAAGATTTCTGTTTTGATCATAGGAAGTTGTGCTGCGGTGCACATGCATGTAAATCTATACATAGACGTGCAGCAAACAGAGGGGTGTTCAGATGATGCCTCTTTGTCCTATTTAGGATGCTAAAAAGAAGCCTAACCAAAAGTCAAATAACAATATAAGAACTTTAATAAATCATGTCTAAACCATAAACACCTGACCCACACATATTTACAACAAATACAGTTTTAACAAGTTGTTCTTATGAAGGATGTGTTTGTAAGACTCTCCCTATTCCTACGAAATCTGGAGTTCATAGACTTTCATGGAGGTATACATAGTTTCTGTCGTACACTCTCAGAAATAGAGGTACAAAACAAGGACATTTTTGTACATATAGGTAAATTGTTTTACCACGTTTTGAAGTCTAAACATGTAAACCATAATATTGAAAATGATGGATGAAACCTAATAATATTGAGATTAACCAGCCTTGGCCAGGGTTGCAGGTGCAGTTGAAATGGTACAAATTTGTACTTTATATCAATTTGAACCCTCAGAGGGGCATTTCTGACCCTTTAAAGACCAATATTGTACTTTTAAGGGAACATTTTAAAACAATTTACCTATAGGTACAAAAATGTCCTTGTCTCGTACTGCTATTTCTGAGAGTGTAGGAAGTTGCTACAGCTGCAGTTCCAGAGTAACTTGAGATATTTGAGAAAAAGAGGTGATTTTCTGCCACCTGCTTGCAGTAGCATTCTTACGTTCTTTTCTTATGTCCAGTGATCTGCGTGCAGACCGGATGACCCCTCCCTGTGCAACACATGGCAAGTTCAAATTGTTACTAATATCCTATGGATTTTGGCACCTTTTGTCAGGGAACATAAGTGGCGGCTGTCTGTTAATTCTAAATTCTGTGTGTTGATCATCACATTTGCTAATAAATTTGCACATACAGCAAACATTTACAACAATATCAAAACTGAATATAGGGTACAAATAGTTTATTTCTGGTGTCAGAACTGTCAGCTGGAAATATTCAAAAACTGTGTGTGATTTAACCCTGTATGACCCAACTTATTAAAAAATAGCCAGAAAATTCTGATTATTTGGAACTGGGATGTTTACGAAGTCTTAGAACAAAATTCACAAACATTTTTTGCTATATCATGTTATTTATGATAGATTTTTTGTATTACATTTATTACATTGGCTGTCTTTACGGTTTAATTGTAATATAAAAAATGAGTTAATAATAATGCATTTATCCATATAATAATGGTGATTTAACCTGAAAAAAAAAGGCAAGTGGATCATTTACTGGGAGCAACCATGTTAGAAATTATCAAAACTATGTAGCAAATATGATACAAAGGGCATTATAGGGTTAAATGTCCTTTTGAGTTGATTTGATTCTATTTTCTTTGTAACAAACAAACTCTTCTGAAACCCAAAACACAAGATTATTCCTGTTTTCTCTCAGTCTCATTCGTTGTGTGGAATCAATACAAAGAAGAGATAAAAACAACTTATGATCTCTAAACGACCAACTAAGTGGTGTAAATTGATTGTCCTGCTGTACCGCTGTGTATGTAAATGTGAATCTGTGCGCCTTCCTGTCTGTGTCCCAGTGTGTGTGCCCCACAGGGAGTGTGTGCTCTGTGATCCAGGTAATGCAGACCAGAGAGTGAAAACGAGAAGCGATCACTCTCCATCCATCTTCTCCCTCTCAGTGAACTTGTTCATCCTGTCTCCGCTTATTGATTGATGGGATAACGCTGTGAGTTGTGTTCGGAGGGTGGTTGTGACAATGTGGTGACAAGTCTCCACAAGGGACATACAGGTCCCACAGTGAGTACAGACTTGGACAGCAAGATAAATGCAGATAGTCAAGGCTCCATCACACCAACAGTGAATTTGTTTGCAACCTGTCCGCACATTATACGACCATATAGGTCGATTATGAAAGCTCCAAAAAATACGACCTGTGAGAGCATGCGCGCACCTTCCCAGAGGAGCTGACACATACACATGCGCGAGGTTTCGCTCTGTTCAGCCAAAAAAAACAAATTCTGCAGCAATATGTCTCATTTTAATACAACGGTTAGCTATAAAATGTAAAGATACATGTGGACACACTGTGAAGTCGAATATTTAACGTTAAAAAGCGGAATGGTTAAGGTTAGTGTAGGACATACAGAATATAGTGTCGTTTTCAAAATCGACCAATACGGTCGTATTACACACAAGGTCGGGCTGATATATGACCTACATTATTGTTTATGTTTTATATAACCTGCTCATATCAGTGAATTCAAAATAACACAGGGTGTGAATCTTTATTAAAGGTTTAACTCAAAGCAACCCTCTCATGCTTTTCATGTTTACATTTTTTATTTCCTTCTGTTTGTGCGGTCATACTCATTTTTTTCTCGCCTGTTGTCGTTTTGGTGCCACCTTTGAATAGGGGTTTTATCATCAAGCGTGAGTTGTTGACAATCGGTCTGTTGAAAAATTCTGGGCTGCACAGTCGACTGGAGGGATCTGACAGATATGTTCCACACAAGCCTTACAGCCAAGAGGATAGGAACTTACACATAAACCAAAAAACTTTGTAAACCTGTTGGTGACATTGACATACTTTTAACAACCCGTGGGTAAAAATGTACTACCATTAACACCTCATCAATTTATATACAGTATCATATATAAAGGAAAAAAAAACAACTTTTGTCAAATAATTTGAATCTCACTCATATCGATAGACCGCAAGCAGCTTGTTGCAATATATATTTTAAGAGTGCACACTTACCTTAAGATGAAACACAGTGTGTTGAAGTAATGCATAAAGAGGCCCTTTCATACAAATTTTATGACTTTGTGGTTATTTCTTAAGTATTAACCAGTAATATGAAACATTTTATATCTAAAAAACATCAGGAAACACTGATTAACAGACCTTTCAATCTGTCTGCATTAAAATTCGGGTGGTTTCGGCTCCTTCCGTCAGGCTGCTCCGACTGCTTCGGCAACAGCTCGTACATATTCATTATTTGAATTTGCTGGACTCAGATTGGCTAACAAACTAGCCTATCAGAGCAAGGTATACTGTTTCCTGCCCCGCTGTGCATGGCAACGTGAGACATTGTGTCTTCCTGTTTGCTACGTCTTATGCTACAGCTTTTAGCCAGCAGCATGGTAGGCGTGGTTTCAACTGCGGGAGCTGATGAATACTGACAAACAAAGGAGTTGTGGTGAAACACATACAGGCCGTTCGGACTCGGGAGAACTCGGGTTTTATCACCACCTGCGTAGTTTGAGAGATAAAAACTGAAAGAGAAGTTGTTGATCTGTTTTCACACCCACTATGAAGGTAAGAACACCTGTGGAACTAAAATATTCAACAGAAACCTCAGAAAAACAGTTTTTACTGGAAGAGCCTCTTTAATGAGGATGAACATGTAAGCACATGGAGCTTAAATGGTAAGGGAAAACAATCATTAAGGTTTATTAAGAACTAGTTCAAAATATTCTGATAATATTCTGATTCTTTTAAATCAACGAGTGTCGAACTATTTTTAAAATATTCTTTAGCGGAATCTTTAAATGATTTTTCTAGTTTTTATGTTTAATTAGCCTTTCAAATGGTTAAACAATAACCACACATTTAATTTTGCAACTACTTGGATCCAAACAAACAGACCCATAATTCTTCCAATTGGCAGGACGTTTCAGTGGCTTTGGGACACAATCACTGCAGACATTTCCCTACTCGTCAATCGATAGTGGTCGCAAGTAATCTGCAGCCAACATTTTAGCATGCAGGTCCTTATTGGCAGCCTCCTCAAAAGCAGCATTAGATTATGGATGTTGACATTCAGCCTTTTTCCTGATAATTAGTAACACTGTGTTGATTCAAATGATCCATCATGGCAGTGTCTCACAGATAAAACCAGTGATTTATCATCATGTGGAACGTCTCATGACATTTTTTAAAGAAGTGCTGAGCTGAGAACACAACATGAACAAATCCTGCAGATGCGATTTAAGTCTTGAGTACTTTTTGTATCAGTATTGACCTGTTTTCAGATTTTATAATAGTTGGACACCTGAAATTTGTCAGCCTCGATTTGATTAATACTTCTGTACAAACATAAATGATTCCTTTTGCACAGATACTGAAAATGTTTCCTGAGGTAGTTCAGAGTTAAAACTGGTTTTGTTTTTAATTAATATTAATTACATTATATATTTTTAATAGACATCTGTATAAATATGTAAAGGCTGTGTTAAGTTTATGTTTGTAGGCATTCTGGACAAACTTCAATTGAAACTTCAGCCCTATAACTGTATGTGTTTTAACCACATTAGTCATTTTGATCTTGTGCATTTAAGTGTAAATGACTGTAAATCTTCAAATTAAGTTTTGGGTTTGTTGTGTCACACAGTTGATTTATTTCTTACCAAACCACGAACGTCTTCAGGAAGCCTGCTCTAGATCAGAATAAATCAGGAAAAGAAAATATCAACACTTTAAAAGGAATCACACACTAACAAACTCCTTTTCTCCAAATATAAAACCTTAAGAGACAATGTTTCTCTTCTGTCTTGTAATTTTGTTGAAATCTTATTTGGGCCAAATCTTTATGACATAGTTCTACTAGCAGTTCTTTGAAGTGATATTTTCTATTTGAATTTTTCAAAGCAAACTATTATTTGTGAAGAATTAACTGTATTTCAAACTCTGACAAAACAAACAGATGTATCATCACTTAGGTGTTCAGAATATTTTCTCTTCAGATTTTGACTTTTTTCTCTACATGATTTAAAACCAAATAATTCTGAAAAAATAATGAGGCAAAATTCAGAAGTTTAGAAATTTTAGCAGATTTTTGTGTTTTTCTGTCTAAATATGATACGGAAAAATGAAAAAGTAATTATTCTATATTTTACGTGAGGCATGAAAACACATCTGCACTAATAAAACAAACAATGATAAATGGACATACATTAATGAGCATTAATAATCAATAGGGTGATACTGATAATCCTGCATGTGTTTTTATTGTTATTGTTCTATTTCTTTGACCTTTTCTCTTTATGTGCACCAGCTGTTCTGACACCTTTCAAGTATCATAATAAACTTTGTGGAGAGTGAATCATATGTTGTGCTGGGAGCATTATTTTTGAAGTTATTTGTCCCATCATTTATCTAAACTATTTTTGCAAAATATCAGAATGGACTGATAAAGATCCCAAAGATTCTTTTGGACTGTTAATAAAAGCTCAATAAGTCACTTTGAATTGATTTGCATTGGTTCTCTTCTCCAAAGAGACAAATGCTCTAACATGTTAGTGTAATGATACTCTGGGTGTGAATAAAAGCATGAAGTGTTGTAACACTGGTGGACAAATAACAGGTTATTAAACAAATCTCTGGGTTTTAAAAGCAGAAATAAAAGTTAATCATTGAGCACAAATATCTGTGGAGCCTTCTATTGGTCAGCTGGAGTCCAGACAGTGACAGACACTAAGCAGAGAGCATCAGGTCAATAAAAACAGCAGTTGGAGGTTTGTCAGAGACAGCTGTGGCTGCTGTGATGATCCACGCTGCGTTATCTGTCTGGCCTCAAGCTAAATGACAACTTCACTGGATACAACATAAAACACAGGTATAAAAACACACAACACACCCAGAACACCAGCAATATACAGGAGAACCTAAACTTCTTCTGGTGCAAATATATACTATGAAAAGTACTATTTTGTATGTAAGTCAAGTTCACAACCAAACTCAATACAAAAACACTATTTAGTTTAATTTAAATCCAGTTATGCACGTTCCAGTTCAGTCCAGTTCAAATCAATCAAAATCAAAAATACTTTATTAATCCCCGAAGGGAAATTAAGTGTTGTTGTAGCTCAGTTCTTCTTCAGGGAGGCATTGTAGAAGGTTCTAGCTGTGCACAGGAAGAATCTCCTGTAGCGGTCTGTGCTGCAGCGGATTATGAAGAATCTTCTGACTGAGACACTCTGTTGTTGAGTTACTGTGTTGTGAAGAGGATGATGAGGGTTTTCCATCATGTTCTTCATCCTCCTTTGGACAATCAACTCAAGAGACTCCAGTTCAGTCTCCAGGACAGAATCAGTCCTACTTATCCATCTGTTCAGCCTCTTGTCACTTGCTCTGATGCTCCGCCCCCAACAGGTAAATGCAGATGTGATCAGCTGACAAACTCCTCTTCTTTTTTCGCTCCTCTTCAAATCTCTGACTGTCCGTATTGTTTGAAAGCCAGACAGAGACACACTGGAGTTCGGGATATGCTCCTTTAGCCATGTCTCAGTGAAACACATGATGCTGCATTCCTGATACTCTGGCTGGGTCTTCAACAGAGTTTCAAGTTCATCCATTTTGTTAGCAAAGAGATCTCACATTTGTCAATATGACTGATGGAAGTGAAGGTTTAAACTTCCTCTTTCTCTCTCTTCACTTTGCTCCTGCTCTGCATCCACGTCTTCTTCTTTTGAGCTCATCAGGGATCCAAAGTTTCAATTTGTGGATTATTCCAGCCTTAGAAATGTCAGTTAGTTGCTCTTTCTTGTAAACAAGTCTCTTGTTGCCATGGTTACGCATCATAACAAGTGGCAAAAAAAGTGACAAATCAAGCTAAAAACTTGATCAGCACAGCACCCAAATCAGAAGAAAACTATTTTGAAAATATTTCCAGAAGAAAAAACTAGCAAGAAATACTCAAAAAGAACAAAAATGCTAGCAAAGTTAATATCAGTTCAACTAAATTTCAGTAAATCAAGATTTAAATTTGATTCATATCACTTTTCATATATTCAGTATATGTTACAGTACAGTCTAATTAGAACAAAGGCAAAACATAAAGGAATTAAGGTATTTAATTAAACCCCTTAATGTTTATTAAATTGTACTTCTCTCTGCTGCTAGCTTTTATTTTCATGGCAGAAAACTAACATTTATCAATGTCAACTCATATTATTTGTTTAGTTTTTATTTATCTGTGTTTTTTTTTCTTGCCTAAAGTGTCAAAATAATTCTGCCAAACGTTTACTTGGATACATTAAAAGCGAAGAGGGAACCAGGTTCTCTTCACGTGTTAATAACGATCCTTCCCTTTCATGTTCTTGAAGTAAATTGATAATAAATCAGAAAACCAACATTTGATTTGAAACCTAAATTTATACAACATGTTAATGGACAAGAATTTTAACAAAAAAAAAAAAATATGAACATATAATAATGGATCCTTTCCATCAGCCATCTCCACACACACAAACACACACAACCCACTCCTACAACTCAGTACAGTCTGTCAGCTGTCACCTTTTTAAACGTACCGCCAACAAGTCGCCTAAACAAAAGTCAGACTTTCTAACAATGAGACACACCAGATGCAACAAAAAGCAGAGAGACATCAGAGGCGTGTGTCGGTTTGAGTGGAGCTGACTCATGTTGTCCTCAGAACAATGAGAGACAACAAAAAGAGACGTTAGCTTGAAAGTAAAGGTAAATCTGTTCTTTGAATTCAAAGAGAGGATGTGATTGGATAAAAAGGTACAGATGGGAAATGAGGGGTTTATCAGGGGAGAAATAAATTCTTAAAAAAAACTTTCCTGTTTTACACTGAAGATGATTCAATTCAATATATATACTCTTGATTAGATCCTTTTACATATGTCTTAAATCTCCTGTTTGCAAATCTCTTTTTGTTTGTTTTAAATTAAACAGCTCTTCAGGAAAAAAAAAAATTCAAGTGTGTGTGTGTGTTCTTGCTTTTTTTCCCTACCGAGGACCAGTTTTGAGATATTTACTATCCTTCTGGGGTCCGAGGGTTTTTGTGGGGACCGAAGCCTGGGGCCCATAAGGGGGACTTCCCTTTTTAGGGTTAGGGTTCAGCTTTAGAGGTATGGTGTGAATAGAGTTTTAGTTAGTCTTAGGGTTAGTTATAGATCAGTAATGGTTAAGGTGAGAAAAAGGGTTTGGTTTAGGTATAAATCTAGTTACTAAAATCAATGGAAGTCAGTGGACGGGCCCCATTAGGATAGCAAAACAAACTTAGGTCTGTGTGTGTGTGTGTGTGTGTGTGTGTGTGTGTGTGTGTGTGTAGTGAGACCTGTTTTAAGGAGTCCAGACATGAACGTATGGTAACACATCTGACCCGCGGTGCTCAAACACTTGTCGTTCAGCATGATGTCCTGCAGGTCCTTTTGTTCAGGAAACTTCAGCTCCAGCAGACACTGGGCAGAAAGGGTCAAAGGTCAATGTGATCTTTAAAAAAAAAAGGGCAACCTTGTTTTCCAGATGACCCCAATTAAATACCCCCTGGATTTTTATGTCCAGTTTTCATTGACTTGTAGAGAAATTTAGTCTGAAATACAAAACACAAAAATATTATTCATTAGACAGTTTTATTTACAAGAATTCGATAGATCTCAGTGTCAAGTTTTAACAGCAGAAAATGTAAAAGAAATACAAAATACAAATAATGTAATTTTTGAGCACTTTATTTGTTGAAGTTTATTTTAAATAAGATATGTCAGTAACTTATCCTCTACTTTTTTATTTGAGTGATCAGTTTAATATAAAACAGGACAGGGATTTGTTCTCTGTCTGATCACATGTGGACATTTGATATGAATCTTTCTGTATATTTATCTGATAAGAAACCCTAAAGCTTCAATTTTGTACAAGCAAATCAACCTTAACAAAGAAAAAGAAAGGACATGAAAAAAACTTCCTTTTTATGTTCCAACTAGCTAATTAATGAGCAGCATGGAATATTTTCATGTTTGTTGTTGTGGCAGCTAATTCATCAGTTCCCTTTATAGAAAAAAGAGAAGCAGCTTCCTGTGCATTAAAAAAGTGATGAAAAAGACAATCTCAGTGGCCTGAAATGACTTGAAAAACTCTCGCAAAGATCAGACCAAAATAATATAAATATAATATTAAATATTAAACATGAATATGTTATTTTACAACACAATTTGTTCAAAAAGTTCAGTTCTGTTCAAACTGAGATCATAAGTTTAGTTCTTGTTATTCTTGCAAATGTCGGTTAAACACGTGTCTAAATCTGATTTTAGAAGTCTCCAAAATGTTTACTTTTAACCTGGACATATATGGACATTTTATATTTTAGAATTATGCTGGGACAGAGACAGTCAACTAACCTGAAAAGCCTTTAACATTTGGTACCAAGATAGGTTCAGTAAAATTTAACACAGGTAGTTCCCTAGTTATAGTCTAACACACATTAACATGCACTCAGACAATCATCTGCCTATTTATACAACGTCACACCTGGAGGACAAACGGAGGAGATTTCTAGAGCAGGAGGGGAAGACACGAGGTGTGGATTCAACATCTTTATAAAACAACAGAATGTGATCATCACCCCGTTCTAACCCTCTTCTCCTCCCCCAATCACATCACTCAGGGTGTTTTGTGACTCTCCCGCAGCCTCTTCATCCCTTTAATCCTCCCTGTTATCATTGAGCTTCATCTAGCTGCCATTTAATCCTCAATCTGCTGCTCTTTTAGCCTTGCTCATAGTGTCCTCTGTGAAACAAGATGGCAATCAGCCAATGCATGCTGGGAAAAATGCAATTTGGCAGACTGAACACAAGTATAATGACTTATGGGAGATGCTGAGTTAGCAAGCTGAACAAACTAAATCTCTGGGATCAATAGTGCTTTGTTTCTTAAATAGTTTTTGTTCATTTTTAAGTTTAAATCCACATTCATCATCTCGATCTATATGAGAAAAATCCCAAATACTTTCAGTTAATCATTTTAATTTTTACAATATTAAATTCAAACTGCAAATTTAAAAAAAATAGCTATTTGACTGATGTGCCCTCCAGTTTTACTACAGTATCATAAACCTGCTGGCTCTTGGCAGAGGCGGACTAGGGCACCACTAACTGGAGAGGGCGCCACTGCAAGCAAAAAAACAACACACACACAACACACACACAAGTGTGTTTTGTTATCCTTATGGGGACCGTCCATTGACTTCCATTGATTTTAGTAACTAGATTTATACCTAACCCAAACCCTTTTCCTAACCTTACCCATTACTGATCTATAACTAACCCTAAGACTAACTAAAACTCTATTCACACCATACCTATAAACCTAACCCCTAACCCTAAAAAGGGGAGTCCCCCTCATGGGGACCAGGCTTTGGTCCCCACAAGAACCCTCTGACCCCAGAAAGATACTAAAAGTCAGGAAACTGGTCCCCAGGAGGTCAGAAATACAAACCCACACACACACACACACACACACACACACACACACACACACACACTATAAAATCAGTTTACTGTAATTTCCCATTTCATTTATCGGACCCTAAACACGTACTGTAGCACTGCATTGTGCTCTATGGAGGGGGAGGGGCATGAATTTGCACATCTTAAAACAGATTGCAAATAGTGTTGACGGGTGTAAACAACAAAATATTTTCATCATAAAAGGAACCCCCAAAACCTTGTTGTGTTTTGTGTGTGTGTGTGTGTGTGTGTGTGAGTGTGTGTGTGTGTGTGTGTGTGTGTGTGTGTGTGTGTGTGTGTGTGCGGAGGATGGGGGGTACAAATAATAATCTTGCCCAGGGCACCAAAAGCACTACCTGTCGTTCTCTGGGTGTTTGCTACAGCTGCTCAAGCACATTATAAATGAAATTTGAAACATAAATTAATAAAAAGATAAAATAAATTAATCTACCCGGCTGCTGTTGGTGTGTTCACCAGAACTTTTATCTTGGATCACGCGCGACGTTGATTTGCTGCTCTCTGCAACAAGTAGTTCTCATTGTGCTACTAGCTGGAAGCTGCAACTTTCGTTTCACTTGAGACTAAACTTTGCTAGTAGGTGAAGCTTGCAGCAGTAATATGTAAACTTGTACTTTCTGTGGTGTATTATACAACATGTTTTAACCTGCAACTCTCAGGGTGGTGGATCACTAACTTAACTCCAGAGTGTGACCTGAACTTCTGCTTGCCTTTATGCTGGAGATATCTACTCTGTTAATCTAAAAGCAAATTATTCTTTTACAATCTACAAAAAACTAAATGCAAACATGGACTTCAGATCATACAGAGGTAAAAAGTAATAAAAAAGGATATTAAAATATGTTAAACGGGACATTAGGCATCACTAAAACAAAAATTGTATTTACTTTATAAAAAAACATATTTTCTATTGTAGGAAAACCCTGCATTAAGTCCCTTTAGCTAAAATATTAAACTGTGGTCCTGTGGCTCCACCTCTAAGATAAGGTTTAATCAATGAGCCGGTTTGTTTAACGCTCTGATTTGCCACATAAAGACCAGCGGTGAGGACAGCGCTGCAGCCTGTGGAATGGCCTGTTGAACACGAGAATGTGTAATGAACAAGAGGCATTCATTATAGATCATTCCCATCATTTATTTATCTATCTGCTGTGTTTGTCTGTCTGTGAACACACTTGTTGTCCACAGTTTGTGTGTGTTGGTATTTGATCCTTTGTGATTGCTTCAATAAATGAAGCTGCTTGTTTCTGCACGTGTTGCATGGATCTTTGATCACTTGTTGCATCCACTGGAGGCATCACATAGTTTAGATTTCCTCTTGAGTAGACTGTCATTGTCTATGTAGTATTATGAGGAAACGGGATAATTACTTGGTAAAGTTCATTGACATTCACTGCAACATTTGCAGCATTCCATAAAGTTCATTATTACATCATGATGATTAATCTCATGTTATTTTACCTAGACATATGTATGTACATAATTTCATCATATGCTCATAATGAAATTCATACATAAACAAAGAAACTGAGGATAATTATAAGCAGTGTTTCCAGTTCCCTTAGAGCAAATATTGCATTCGCTCACCATGTGGCGTTTACCGAAAAAATACAGATACACAATACTGTATGGAAAGCATAATCAATCAAACTATGAAAGACTCACCATCGTGCAGGTCTGTAACATTCTGTGCTCTCTGTTAAATTTTTTTCTATCAATGCTCTCAGCTCTTCTTAATGGCTTTTGAAATGCTGATATCATCAAAATGCATTAATGCACCTGTGAGTGAGACAGCTTGATGAGTGCCGATGATATATGGTTCAAACGTAGGAAGTCTCAACAAGACAGCAGGATGATCATTTGCTTTCCTTTTTGCAAATGTCAGTGTAGTGCATTATGTTTGTGCATTTCATTTCAGCCTCACATACTCAGGAATAAGAGCACAGAATGTGATTTTAAGACTGAGAAACAAAAGGTTATTAAGGTTAAACTTTGTATTTTTATTTATCTGTTGCAACATTATTAAAATAAATGAAAATGTGACAGATTGTTTTCCATCCATTCCTGGTGTTTATTTGCAGTGCAATGAGAGAGAGGCGGGGCTACACCTGGACAGGTCGCCCAGTCCATCACAGAGACACATACAGACAAACAACCACTCACACACTCACACCTAGAGACAATTTAGAGTTAGCAATTAACCTCACGGATATTTTTGGTCTGTGGGAGGAAGCTGGAGTCCACACAGGAAACCCTCACATGCACATGAAGAACATGCAAACTCAACGCAGAAAGACTTCAGCCTGGTTTTGAACCCAGGACCTTCTCACTGCAAGGAAACAGCACTACTAAATGCACCACAGTGCAGTCCCCGCAATTAATGTTGGCTTTCAATCAATCAATTTAGGTCAAAGTAAATAAAATATTACATGCAAACTCTGGATAGCTATTAAAATAGTTAGATTTATGTTATAACACATTTTTTGTTCATTTAAGGTTAGAAAATGAAGTGAATTAAAGCTCTGCTTGACGTGTGACTGACAGGAACTGATGTATTTCATGAGAGGATGTTATGCAGCTGAGTTCAGGTCGGAGCCGCAGCAAGCATCTAAGATGTGATGGTAATTTGCTGTGTTTTGACATGTCAGATATCAATATGGTGCATTATCCTCTTGCACCTAATTTCATCCAGATACACAAGGGAATATGGGAAGAAAAATGCTTAGAGTGTACAATAGAAACCTGACTGAAAGGTTTAGAAACTAACTCTGAGAGTAAAAATGAAATAGTAAAAGTGTTAAATTCTCTGTAACATAAATAATTATCAATAACGATTATTTTTTGTTTGCATTTTCTGATGTTAACTTTAATTCCCAGTTTCTTCACATTCATCTCAGAGCTCGTCAGCTCATAGAATTAATTTATCTGCCTTTACCCAGTCATGTTGATCATATCTAGCATCTTTATTTTAAATGTACATGTTGTTCTGACTTCAGAGATAAAGTTGGCACAATGACAGCATTCATGAACAGCAGCTGCCAGTGACAATAACTAACTGTATGTCACCACAGAGTAACAGGATAGTGTTTAGTACTCTGCAAAGCTGATCCCATGTACCATATGTTGAGCTTAACTAGAAAGGCTGCACTGTGTGATGCTCATTCCTCCTTTTGGCCTGTGTGCCCCAGAACAATGATAACAAATACAGCAGAGGAGGGTCAAACAAATTCTATTAAAGCTCAACTCAAAGTTATGACACAACTTTATGGTGTTTTCAAGAAAGTAAACATGCCAAATTTGGAACATGACGTCATGACAAAATGTCACCAAAGCAGTTTTTCTATTAAAATTAAAAATGACAATTTTAACGCAATTCCAAACAATGTTTGTAAACAGTCATCTCATCTTGAATGTGAACAAGACAAAGGAGATGATTGTGGATTTTAGGAGGAGCAGCAACATGCCAAAACATTTCCATCATTGGAGAAGAACTGGAGGTGGAGGATTATAAATACCTGGGTGTTCACCTGGACAACAGACTGAACTGTTGATGTTTTTAGGAAGGGACAGAGCAGACTGTACTTCCTTAGGAAGCTTAGATCCTTCAACGTTTGCAGTAAGATGTTGAAGATCTTTTATAAGTCTGTTGTGGAGAGTGTGATCACACCTGCAGTCACCTGTTGGAGGCGGAGCATCAGAGGAAGTAACATGAAGAGGCTGAACAGATTGATAAGGAGGGCTGGTTCGGTTCTGGGGACTGATCTGGAGACTCTTGAGTTGATTGTACAAAGGAAGATGAAGAACATGATAGAAAATCTTCATCATCTTCTTTACAACACAGTAACACAACAACAGAACCCTCTACAGGAGATCCTTCCTGTCAACAGCTAGAACCCTCTAGAATGAATCTCAGAAGTAAAACTGAGTTACAGCAGCATCTAATTTCCTTTAGGGATTAATAAAATAGGTCTGAATGGAATTTGTAAGTATCAAGTAATAAAAACAAACTATTAGTTGTTTCTCTTTTAACATCATGAATACCTATTTAAAACCTAAAGTTAACCTGATAACTTATTGGTGGTTAGTTGTACCTTCAGTTAAAGCTGCTATACTTAATTTGCATAACAAATTAGCTTAACATGTTTTTTTTTTCATGTCCATTAAAAATGTTTTAACACAGTATGGAGAAAAATATGTTGTGAAGATAAAAAAAAAAAAAATTAAGTGGTTCTCCCGTATTTGTCTAAAAACATCAACCAATCAAATGGTTCGACCCAAAAGGAATGATTGGACAGTCTCTACAGCCATACGGACTTCTGCATTTATTTGGCTTCTGTGCTCCTAAAAAACTGAGACATATTACCGCAGCACACCACTGCTGGGAGTGTTCGCTGCTCTACCATGTCACAGCAGGAGAAACAGCCGCCGGCTGGTTCCACGTCAGGTTCAGGACAAAGTAACAATTAATGTCAGTTGTTCGTTGTTATATTGTTTTCACTTAACGGTGATTCCACCATGTTACGGGACTTGAATGAACTGCGGACCAGGTTCTTACACTCGGTCGTCTTCTGGGGCTACGCGTTTCCAAACCTGGGGGGGCGTGGCTTAGGAATTCTACCCAACGGGAGGAACTGAGAGTTCTGTGACTTTTTTTTTACATTTGTTGACAGTCTAAGCTAGACAATTTGAAATCAGGGATATCAGCTTTAATATGTTCTATATTTGGTATTAGAGAGAATTCCTTTATGACTATGTAAAATGTTCATTGAAGATGCAGAAATTCTGCAGAATTATTGTTTGTCATTGAGTGTCATTTTATTAGCTACCAAGTCAATGGTCAGATCACAACACTGTCATCCATCCAATAAAAATTCAAATGTTGTATTGGCAAGTGAAGTTTAATTAAATGGCTGTGGACAACATTTGGATTTATTTTTCTGTCTTCAGTTGTTCTGAGTGAAAGCTTAAAAACCTGGAGGGGATTTGATTGACAGGCCGTAGTGTAGCCATCACACTTGTCACCTGAGGGCAAAAGCAAGAATGGTCCATCTGAACAGAAGGGCATGAGCCAATACGCTCTTTCATATTCACAGTAATTGTGAATTTGCTTCAGTTGAATCCTCAAGTGACAAAAGTTACAGTCTTTAAAAAAGA
>SSNP01000060.1:1196623-1211992 GCA_006937955.1 Pachypanchax playfairii
CCTACTCCCACAACATCACAGCGCAGCCGTGCACGGGTCGGAGGGAGATCAAGGGCCAGATCAAGGAGCACACAGCCTAGCCGGAGCAGATCACCAGGCAGCCCACAGCCTGGCCGGAGCAGATCACCAGGCCTGCAAAGTAGACAGACTGGCTGGAGAACTTCTATGGATGAAGACATTGCTCCACCCCAAAAAAGATTTGTCCCCAAAAGGAATCCCGGTCCCCAGCTGGACATGACGTCCAACTACACCCCTCTGGATCTCTTCTCACTGTTCATAGACAGAGCTGCCATTTCACAGCTTTGCAGCAACATCAATAAACAGGCTGCAAAGAACATTGCCAAAGGGAAAAAGTACGCATGGACAATGTTGCAAGAGACTGAGTTCTACAAGTTCCTGGGACTTGTGTTTTTTTTCTGTCTTGTGAAACTGAATGACATCAGAGACTACTGGAGGAGGGACACAATTTTTTCAGTTCATTTTCCACCAACAGTGATGACAAGGGACAGATACAGGATCATTTCTTGGAACATTCACATGAGTGACCCAGAAGAGGATATTGAAAATGACCGCAAACTTGGAACAGAAGAACATGACAAGCTCTTTCGCCTCAGGCCACTCTTGGACACACTTATGACAGCATGCAAATCCCACTACCATCCCAAGCAGAACCTCTCCATCGACGAGCGAATGGTGGCCACCAAAGCCCATACCGGAATGACCCAGTATATGAAAGAAAAACCTGTGAAATGGGGATTCAAGCTATTTGTCCTAGCAGATAGCAGTAATGGCTATACAGTCGACTTCAAAATCTATACAGGAAAGTGTAAGTTCACCAAGGGGCGTGGACTGTCATATGACACTGTGATGTCACTGGTAAATCCAAATTACCTGGGAGGTGGCTACCATTTATACGTGGACAATTTTTATACCAGCCCGTGTTTATTCAAGGACTTGCTGGACATCAATATTGGAGCATGTGGCACGTACAGACAAAACAGAAAGGGATGCCCCCAAACACAGCAAAATGCCCTCTCCAAGAAGGATCCAAGGGGCACAATCAGGTGGATCCGGGATGGCCCCATTGTGTTTGTAAAATGGATGGACACCCGGGAGGTTTCAGTTTCTTCAACAATCCACCCCGCTTACACTGGTGACAAAGTGACTCGGCGCACCAAAGACCAGCAAGGCACATGGGGGGGACAGCTTATCCCTTGCCCAAACCCCATTGTAAACTACAACAAACACATGGGAGGAGTCGATCTGTCTGACCAGCTCGTGCAATATTACACAGCTCATCGCAAAACCATGCGCTGGTACCGGACTCTCTTTTATCATTTTTTGGACATCGCCACCACCAACGCTTACATTCTTCACCAGGAAATCAGCCAGAACAGGGGACAGAAGGCTTTGACGCACAAGCAGTTCACTGAAGAGCTGACAGCCCAACTGCTTGGAACCACCATAAAGATCTCTCCTGCTCCAGCAGCGCCTGCAGAACACCTACCTGTTGCAATCTCTGACCAAGAAGACCCATCGAAGCGTGCCTCTTTCGGAAGGAGAACCTGTGCTTACTGCAGGCAGACTGAGGGGAAGAAGATGAACACTCCATGGAAATGCCAGAAGTGTGATGTTCCTCTCTGTGTGATCCTAGATCGAAATTGCTTTTTGAACTATCACAAAGCAGCAGGTAACATTTGAGACTTTTTCCCAGGAAAATTTGACTCAGATTTGCCTACAAGAACCTAAAGACTCATTTTCAAGTGTTGTTTTTCTTATTCATTGATATTTAGTGTGAGTTTTTCTTGAATAAAGTGTGATATTCTAATTTTCGCCTAATTCTTTTTGTATTTTTTATTCTAATACTCTTTATTTCAAGCAAAGGAGCCTCATTTACACAGCAGTTTATGATACTTCAATTCAAAATAAAAAAAACAAGGTATAGGACATTATGGGGCATTGAAGGGTGGTGTTTTAGTAGCATTTAAACAAAAAAAAGTCAGGCGAGGTTTATTTCTCCAAAAAACCCTTGGACCCCAGAGGGTTAATGCAGACAGATTGAAAGGTCTGTTAATCAGTAGCTACGTTTACATGCGCCAAATTTCCCCGATCTGATTAAAATCTTGGTCGATCGGAATTCCCAAATCCCTGTTTACATGGACACTAACTGAAATGATCTGATCATGCCATGAGTACACATGCACCAAGCACTCGATCAGGTTAAATGAGTTGAGCATGCGCACAGCGAGTTGTCTTTCCGGGGGAATAAAAAAAAGTAAACAAACTCCGTCCTTTCTGCACGTCTTTCCCGCCCCATTGTGTGCTCGATCTGACTCACGTTATCCCCAATATGGACCCTCTGCGGGTCATTACCGTTATGTTTGGGTTTTTACTGGTCGCATTAACCAAGCTAGCGGCTGAATACATATTGCTACTGCTCCTCCGCCACAGGAGAGGAGAGCAGGATGACAGGATGACTGCACCAGCAGACCACTTCTGTTTACTTCTCGCTATGTTTTCTACTTGGCTCTGCGAAAGCGGAAAGACGTCACGCTGAAGTTGTACGCGTGCGCATTGGGCTTTTTTCACCCTTTCTTTCCGAATGGGTGTATACATGCACGTCTATCCGAATGAAGCTCGGACAAAACCACCCCTCTCGATCGGAAGTAAATTTCTTTCGGATCAGGCTGCATCGGATCAAAACATTCTGATTGACATGTTTACATGACGTCTTTTTTATCCAATTGGGCGTTTATTCCGATTAAATGTGCCCATGTAAACGTAGCTAGTGTTTCCTGACGTTTTTTAGATATAAAATGTTTCATATTGCTGGTTAATACTTAAGAAATAACCACAAAGTCCTGAAATTTGTATGAAATGGCCTCTTTAATAGGTTTGGAAATGCGAGAAACAGACTCAGCATATAAGTAAACAAAAGATTTTAAAAAACTTTTAAAGGACATATTTTTAAAGAGAAATCGTTAGTTGTTCATTTATAATCAGAGGAGGAACTTTTTTTTTTACATGAAATCTGTCATACAAGGTATTTATAATTTTTATTGACTCTGAAAAGGTTCAAACAGATGTGCAGCATCCTATCACAACGATTTAGTAACAACAGCAACGTCTCAGTGCTTTGTTTATTTATGATCAAACAGCAGAAAGAAGCAGAGAAGAAGTGAAATCCACACACAGATATGATTCAGATGTTTAAGGATTAATTTAAGATTTAAATCACACATAAGATTAAAACTGACAGTTGTATCTGTCACAACAGCTGACTGATTTGTAAAAACACAATTAGTATTCATTTTATTATCATTTTTATTTTGTGTCATTCTAAATCAAGTTTTTGTTAGCTTGTAAATCATAATAAAAATATTCTCAGACTGTCAGTCTGTCATTATCTATACCTACTTATTCCTTTTTAGGGTCGCTGGGAGCTGGTGTCTATCTAAGTTGCTGGGCGAGAAAAGATCACACCTGGACAGGTCACCAGTCCATCACAGGACCACATATGGGGAGCCTAAGTCACGCCCTACTACTTCCGGTCCATGGGTCCCCTACTGCCAAAAAAATGAATGAGAGTCAATGGAGCGATAAAAGTTATTTTCTGATCCAGTTGGAAATGCACCATGGATCGAACATATGATGTCCGTAAATTGTAAAGACAAGTTTTGATACAGACAAAGCGATCATTTTCGACACGCAGCAAAAGTAATTTTAGGTTTTGTGTAAAAACACGTAGCGGACTACAACAGCCGGTCTTGCCAAATTGACGTCACCAAACCACTCAACAAGACGAAGCAGAAGACGAAGACGAAACATGGCTGTGAGTTTAGCGAGCTTCACATCTTTCTTCAAGGACAAAGTAAGGAGCATCAACCGTGGAGAAAACCACTATAGATCCGGACCTGTGGAAAGTGAAAAGACGGAGGTGCGGTGACATCATATATGCGACCACCAATGTGTAGTCATTTTAATTGTGAATTTTTAAAAGCAAATAACTCAGAAGTCACACGATAAAGACAGTCGAAACTCACATCATTAATTATCATTTAAATTGAGGTACAACATATGTGTGATTCAAGATGAAAGACAAAGCGGACCAGAAAATAGCTTTTATCGTTCCATTGACTTCCATTCATTATTTTTTCGGCCAAGGGACCCATGGACCGACCGGAAGGGGAGGAGACTTAAGCTCCCCCTACCAATTATCCTCATGCTTATTGTTGATCTGTGGGAGGAGGTTAGCGTCACTGGAGAAAACCCGGGCACGCAAAGGGAGAACATGCAAACTCCATGCAAAAATGTCCGATCCAGGTTTCAAACCCAGGACCTTCTTGATGTAAGGCAACAGTGCTACCAAATGTGTCACCATGCCGCCATTCTCAGACTGTAGTACAGAAAATCCTGTATGTTCAATTCAATCCACTACAAATACATACATTGGTGTTTTTAAACAGGGTGGGGAAGGGGAGGTGTCTTTAAATATTTTCGGATAGGTTTTAGGATTTATGTAGCCCTGTCTTAAGTTAAAGACTATGGAACGCAAACAAAATAGCGACATCTAGTGTGTGGATGTTGTAGTTGCAACGACAGAACAATGGATGCAGGTTCGACATTTCCGTGAGACCTTTGATGCTATGACATTTTTTTATTTGGGTCCATCTATTGTATCTTCACCTAAACTCACTCTAGTTTTTGATCTTCTCTGGTCGCTCCTTTTCTGAGAAGGATAATGAAATCTTCAGGGCTCTGAAGCAGCTGCTTGACTTGTGGATTTTGCCATTTTCCCACAGAACCATCCTCGGACTATTTACCGTATTAGGCAACCCACAATGGTGCCACTATACTGACTGGTAGATGTAAACATAATGCCAATGTCATGCCGTCAAAATCTATATTTTAACATATTTTAATTCAAATATAATTTTTAAAGGAAATACTGTACTTTCATTCTGCAGCTCACTAAATGGCCCGTGGAGGTATTGTGTTTTTTAAAATATATCTTTTTATGAAATTGTTTCATATTCAAACTTGAAAGCAGCCAGTAAATCTTAAAGGTCATACATCACTGATTAATACAGAAAACAAACAGTCTCTTTTAATAATTGTCACGTTTTCCCATAAGCAAAACCCAAGTGTGACTCAGGCTTGTTGCTGTATAATCGGAAAACTAACAAAACAGCCCACAACCACACCGAAACTCCAGAACCAAAGTGTACAAATGGGTTCTAAAAGGTAGTAATGAGAAGAAATTCCACACTACTACCCACTGATTCTATCAAAGGATAGACGGAATAATATTAATGTGAAGGAAACAATAAACCAAAGGTGGAGATATGAGGAAAACAAAGGTGTATCCTTTTGTGCAAACTGTAAATGGACCAAGTCTTAAACTCACAGAAAGCCAACAATAAATTGACAATCTGATCTCCAAAGTCTCAAAACACTACTGACATGTGCTTTGCAAACTTCCCAAAAAGCCATCTGAGAAAGATTCTGCTCTGCCTTATAAAGCCCTCCCACTGATTCCAACAGCAGGTGTGCTCCTCCTCCCAGGTGGAACCTATGAGTCCCAATCAACTGCAGGAACCATGGTAACCAAAACAAAAAAAACAACAATAGACAAAGGATCCCTCCAATTTCATCAAATCAATTAGTTTGCATCTAACAATCCATAACAATAATAATAAGCATAATGATTAATAAAAAATGCTGGATAAATCAACCAGTTGTCCTAGCAAGCTGTCACTGGGATAACTGCAGAATCACGAGGTTTCAGCTGTCACAAACTTTCACATATAAGAGGGCCTTGTGGCTGTCAGACATGGAAGCATTGATAACCACAGAGCGACCATTATAAGTCAGGGTCGGACCTGCAGCTTTTCCCCGAATGAAGCTTGTCATTTCTCCACTATACATAATGTTGTAAAGGTTAACATCACAACGTGTGTCAATATTGAACACACCCACAGCGTACCAGATGGAGGACAGGGTTAGATTGTAAGGAACAGAGAACATGATGGCTATTTTCTCTGTAGTCTTATTGCTACATTCATCTTTCATGTCGTAGGTCACGACCCCAGCTGTTCCATAAACTGAAAAATCAATCTTATCGAAGACGGCAATGCCAGATTCACCTGGCAGCAGAACTGGAGGTGCAGGGGTATTTGTCGATCCATGTTGGAGATAAAATCTGGTAAAAAAACAAAAGAAGACACTTCATTAGATTATAAGACAATTAACAAATTCTAGGAAACAAACATTTTCAAATATTTTATAACACATGAACTGAAGATAAAACCCACACATGAAAAACAGCAGCTGCTCGTCAAAAAAGAAGAAGAAATTCTCGAGAGTTTTGGCATCTAGCTGTGGCTGAAAGCTAAACTACAAAGAATCTAATGAAAATCTAACACAACTTAATCCCTAATGTCCAATCCTTGTGTGAAAAACAGGGTATTTTAGAACTGTAACTACCCAACTTATTAAATGAGGTACTGTTGTGTTTTTGTCCTACAAAGCATACACATTATTGCACCAGTGCCTTTTTAATTTAGATTTGAAGGCCTTGAGGCAGAAATGCATTAAAAACAGACAGGATTTTTTTCTGGACATCACTTCATGGGGTAAAGAACAGTTCCAGATGTTATTGTAAGTAACAGTGTTGGGCAAGTTACTTTAAAATTGTAATATGTAAAATATTACTAACTACAGCTTTAAAAAAGTAATAAGTTTGTGTTACATTATTACTGTCTAAAAAATGTAACTGAGTTACACTACTCCGAGTTACTTTCGGCAAAATCTGAAAACGTATGTATGTGAAACCATTCTAAAATGCGTAAATCCTCTGGGTCTGGATGCTTTCTCTTGTCTGACTCCGGTGTTTTTTGAATCAGTTTTTTGTTAGCATGACATCGCTCGATTTTCAAGTTGCTTGTACTGTTTCGGGAGGTCGATAGCTCCTTCGGTGTGGTTCATAAGTTGCACTTTACTATTATGTTTTTGTCCCTTTCTTTTACGAACTGGAAATAGTGTGAATAATGCCACCGTGTAAACATGCAGTCAACGGTCTCTTCCTCTTCCTCCACATTCATTTTGGTGTCTTGTTTTGAAGCTAGCAACAGCGAGCCACAGGAAGCGCACTCCTCGTCTTCTTCTACGGTGTCTAACGTAATTTATGCCCCGGTCCGCCACATTTTAGTTCGTATATCAACAAATATGTCTATGATATCAACGCAATTCACATAAATGCGCTAGTAACACGTGTTACTGAAAATGTAGCGACAAATATGTTGCCTTACTTTATAAGATAATATGTAAATATTACTGCGTTCCTGAAAATTGTAATATATTTCTGTAACTCGTTCCTTTTGTAACGCGTTTCTCCCAACACTGGTAAGTAAATACAGTTTAGAAACACTAAATAAACTTCTGTAACTCTTGCAACCAAATGCACATTTTCGACGAGAAATTTTTAGAATGAAATACAACGAAATGGAGGTGCTAATTTGTCAGAGGACACTCGGTGGTGAGGAGCGTCTGGAGGGAAGGACGGTCCACTCGCGACTGCATGCGAGCCGACCCGGGAGATGACACCCGACTGGGATCGCACGGGTGAAGTGAGACAGGTCGTAGGCGAGGAGCGGGTTTCTGGAGGCAGCGACCGTATCTGCTGACCGCGAGACCAGCAGCCAAGAACGAGGCGGACAGAGAGAGAGAGAGATCGACCGGGACAGGTCTGAGGTCTTAGGCTGGATTAATAAAGCAGCGGATAAAGCAGCACGGAGGCTAACAGGAGCTCGTGGCAAACGGGACGTATGACTGAGCGCTGGCAGGGTGAGTGACTGCGTCTTTTATCCGGTGGTGGGACGGGCTGCGGTGACGTGGAGCTCAGCTGTAAAGCTGGATTCATACTGACATGTGATTTGCAGGGTCGAGTTAAATAAACTTGACTTGAGTTGATAAGTTTTTATTAGCAGCTCATGCTAATAACGAGCAGCAGGTGGTGTGGGAACTCTGGGCTGTAGGTTAGACATCTGCTGTGATGAGCTCCTGACAAATTGTTTCGGACTCTCGCAGCTCGCTTCGTACCTACTACAGGGGCAGCAGGGATTGGTCAGGACAGTGTGACGTAGATGGGCTCAATTCAGCCGTTTTACATGAGTAAGTAAAGCAGCTGCTCAGAGTGCAGGTTTCAGCAGGATTACTCGAGAATGCACCAATTAAGCCAAAAACCACTCTGGAGGTCTTTTAAATAAAGAAATAGCATCACAACATGGTTAAAAGCTCCAAAAAGTTGATTTTTCGTGATACAGGACCTTTAATTGGACTGAGGTGAAGTGGAAAAATTTTCTAGAATTTGGTACAAAATTGAAAAAAAACATGGACACTGAATGAGAGGAAACATTCAGCTTGTTACCAGAAGACAAATCAAAATCCTGCATCTCTGATGGTATTGGGTTGCATTAGTGCCAACAGCATCCCTCACAACTGTATGGCTGTACAGGAGAAGAGTCTACATGCTGAACTGACCTGTCTGCAGTCCAGAGCTTCCACCAATAACAAACATTTAGAGTATCATAAAATAAAAGAAAAAAACAGGACTGTTCAGCAGCTGGAATCCTACATCAGTTAGAAATGGAACAACTTTTCTCTCCTACAACTCCGGCAGTAGGTGACATTAATGTTGTACAGCAAAAAGACTTACTGCACAACTCTCTAGACATAATGTTCAAATAACTCACTTAAAGGTACAATATGTAAGAAGTTGACATTGTGGTTGAATCAGAGTCTTGCAGTTAGAGAAACAAACCCATCTGCTGTCAGCCAGTCACCCTCTTCCCTTCCTGATCTGTTACAATGTGACTTTACTTTCAACATTATTGGGACATCAGACTGTTGTTTGAGTATTTCAATGTAAAATTCTGACATATTGCACCTTTAAGTTGCATCTTTTCTGCTTGTCTTCAGTATTGAGGACTTACTGTGGATTGCTCAGCTCGTACTTGCTGGTTATGTTTGTGATGCTGACATGGCACTGGATCGTTGACTCCTGAGCAGAGAGACAAAGACAGAACTATTACAAAAAACAAGTTTCTGCAAACAGCTGCTATCTAAGAGCTCTTTGCTGAACATGTTTATTTTATTTTTTTGGCTTGATAGAAGGGACAGATTTATACTGATTAAAGGCAGGAGTAGGGTCAGGGAGTTTACTGACTTTTATTTAGAAGGGTGTAACTTAAATGTCTGACATTTGAGAGACCAGCTTGCTTCCAGGACATACATACAGTAGGTCAGATTGTGTTTTAATTGACGTTTTGGGATTTTCTAAAGAATTAAACTAGTGGTTTTCAAACATGTAAGTGCTGCTTTGGACACTGTACTACCTCAATGATTTCTGTAGATACATTTAAAAAAGGAGGGAATCAACAGGAAACAGATAATCTGGACAAAGCAAGATTTAAAAATCAGTTTCTGATGTCAGATTTCCTTTCAGCAATAAAGCCAATCTGAAGTAATCTTTAAGAAGATTAAATCAAATGGTGTTTCTTATTTAAAAAAAAAGAAAATTATAATGACTTATGATACATCACCTCGCTCGTTTTTGCTGGATTTTCCTTCGTGGACTGCATCATGCACTGGCCTTTGTATTGTCACAGATTGTCAGTAGAAGGGTTCTAATTTTGGATGTGTTCCTAAATGAAAGCAAATTATAATAGAAAAAAATGTGTGAACATCCATAAGAAGAAAACTCCCCCCCCCACCCCCTTTTTAAACCTTTTTTTCACAAGTCGCACACTGCCTTTTTCACTTCAAAAGTACCTTTCTGTTTTGGGAAATATAGATGATACATGAAAAAGAAAAATTGTCACTCACAAGTGTTTCTTGTGTTTAAGTGTTTGAGATGAACTGAAATGAAGTTTGTTTTTTTTCTGAGAGCTGCTGGTCAACGAAACCACTGCTTGAAACACACATGAACTGCCTGGATTTTCTATTAAAATACCTCAGTGCCACACACGAATCCTGGAAATCTTTGAACTGTACAATATCAACATGATCTGAATCCTTTATTTTTGTGCTTAAACGTCCTGTGTGAGGGAAATGCATGCTCTCGGAATTTCTCAGAATTTGGCTGCGGGATCCAGTTCTACTCATCACCTTCTCTCATCTCCAGATCTGCTCCAGTTGTTCCTATGATGACACTTGTTGCTTTAAATAAACCTTTTTTCTCACTGTTTCAGGTTTGGTCTTGGGTTTTGCAGCATTTGGTCCCAGAGTCCATCATGATCATCAGCTAGTTCATTACATACAGTAGTTGTAGGATGTGAGAAGAACATCTAAAAGTCTTTTTTAACTGTTTTGGTAATAATTCAGATTGTAATGATCATGTTTTGTAATTATGAGCTTTAGAAAATCAATCAATCAATTTCAAACACAACAGCAAGATTTTGTTTAACCAGAGTGAAACTTTTGCAATAAATACATCAAGATATTCTCTAAACAGTGAAGAGCAGGAAAAAGTAAAGTTAATATAAAATAAATAAAACAGACTTACAGTTTCTTCAGAGTTTTAAAGTGATGAAAAGGACGACTATCTGCTTGATGTGAGATGGATTATGAAACTAAGGGTTTGTCTTGGTTTATATAGGAACTTCACCCGGAAGGAGGAAGAACATGAAGAATGTGAAGCTGATAGAACAACATTCCTAAAAGTCTCTGAACTACAAGCTCTAAAAATCGCTCCTTACACTTCCTTTATGACTTTAATCAATCTGTTTTAAACTCTTCCTTGAGACTTGTTTTTATGAGAACAGGTTTATTTCACAGAAAAGTGTTTGGATCCAAGTTATTTTGTGACACTTTAGTTTCATTTTCTGTTCACACACAAAACTAGCTGCAAATATATTTACTTAACTCTATAACTGGTTGTGTCAGTTTGAAAGTGTTGCAGTTATTTTAGTTTGAAGTGATGAGATGGTGTGAGAATTATTAGATTTTAGCTGCACTAACATACCCAGTGGTGAACTGTTGGGGACTTGAATCAACTTAAAGCAGTACTTAGGAGCTTTCAGTTTAGGTTTATTTTGGCGGCTCCACTGGACAAAAGCGGTATTATTTTACGTGAACGAAGCCTGCATTTCCCATGAGCACCAGCGCGTAGCGTCGTAAAATCCAGATACCCCGTCCGCCAGCAGTTGGATTGAACTACATTACATTTCGGTTTCCAGTGGCTGAGTGAATGAACTGTCAACCTGGTGGCCAGTTATTACTTCCATGCAAATTTCCGAAAGCTGGCATCAGCATTTTGATTTGAGAATAGAAAGATACTTACTAGTCCAGCAGGAACAGAGCCACGGCAGCATCAGTCGGAAATCCCTCCTCGACTTTGAGCTCACGCCAGCGAGTGAAAGCCGGGCCTATGTTGATTCTTGACTGTCCTTTTATCCGGTTACTCTCCCTTTTTCTTTTTTTTTGTCTCCTCGGACAAAACTTTTCGTTTTTTCGGGGCTTCTGCCATGTTAGCTGCAGTTGCGCGTAACAGGTCGCATCGAGTTCCGTGTTTATGACGAATGGGGAAAGGGGAAGTGACATATGCCGAAAAGCAGCCTATCCAGTCGTAGTTTTTTGTGTGTCAGGGTTCCCACCATCCTCCTCAAAGTTGTTTAGTGCCAGTGAAAGCGATACAGACCCCCTCAAGCCATGACAGAGGTGTCATTCAACTTGTTGTAAGTCGCCATAAAATCACAGAAGTTATGAAACTATTTCATGAAGGTTGAAAAGTTACTTAGTGTTGGTTTAAAAAGAGAAGAAAAACTTTCAAAAAGCCTGATCACAACTAAAAACTGTAAGAATGTGACTTCTTGAGATCAAAACATTGAAAAATTCAGATGTGGTTTGAATTTTCTGCATAGAACTGGTTCCTGCATTTTTCTATTACTTTCTCATTTGTGCATTTAAATAAAAATACTTCCTCCTTCCGTATTTTGCCTAGTTTCTGTTTCATTATGGCTGCATACAACCTGCAGTTCACATTCTTAGAATCTAGACTTTCAGATCTGCTGAACATACCAGTTTATCATCATTCTCCTCTCTGTGGCAGTTGTTGTGTAAAATAGTTTCACTTCTTGTTTTGCCTGATTGCTGCTTTTTTGTCATACTTTCAACAGTTTTATTGCCAGTTGACTATAGCTCAATGAGACACACAGAGAGTTTTGGTGATTTGACTGATTCTGTTATAGCTGGGGTTCTCCTTTCTCATTTCCTGACTCATTGTTGGAACCTAGAACTGGTGACCCAGTCAGTGACCTGCTTCCACTTATTCTTTTTCCAGATCTCATCATTCTCTCATAGCCTGAAACTCTGATCAGCACTGCAAGCATCTTCATTCAGTTTTTTTACTTGTTTGGTCAAGTTTGCATATCGTGCCTGTCCTTGTAGCTGTGACATGGTCCGCACTAAATAAATGATCCCAATTTCTTGTCTTCTTTACTTCATCAATCCTTGCCAGGAACCTTCTTGCATCAAACAGGGTGACAAACGTGACTTTCATAAGTCTTGATTGATCTTTAGAAGTCTTTGTTCTAAGGCATGCGATGCCATTGTGGCGGGAGGAGAAGCTCAACTCACTACACAATGCATCCATGTCTTCAGTGTTCTGTTTTTTCTCTGGTAGTTTTGCAATGATCACTGTCTGCCCATGACTTCCCTTTGGAGGAGCCTGCAGGATTTGCGTTACGGAGATTGGCATTTATGCTCAACATTACTGAGGTGAAGTGGTGATTTCAGCCTTCAAGGAGGATACCTCATCACATAAGGTCTTGATCTCAGCTATGACGGTAGCCGTTTGATCTGCAATGAGGGACCAAAATTGTCTCTAAATCTTTTAAAAACTTTCATCTGGTGACATTAGCTTATTAAAGAATATTTACACATAAATCTTTTACTAAAATACAGTTCCTTACTCGGTGCTGGCTGTTTTTTTAAGTGGGTCGCTATAATCAAACTTATGTTCAGCAGTCTATTTGCAACTGTCTAACTTAGATGAGGAAGTTTACTCCCCAGCACTGATACACACCCATGAACTTGTCAGTTTGTCAAGTTTGACAAATCACTATGAAAAACCTTAATTATTTCCTGGTAAGACAGCTAAGTATGTACAGTACTAATGAAAAAAATAATACCTGCTTACATTAACTAGTAGACGTCTTTCATTTTCGAAAGGGTTAGAAAGTCAGTTTGAATCCTTGAGATCGAAATCTGTTACAACGGAACTTCACTTTCAACAACATTGGGACATTAGACTGTTCTGTGAGTACGCTCTCAGAAATAAAGGTACTAGACAAGAACATTTTTGTACTTAAAGGTATATATTTTTTAAATGTTCCTTCGAAAGTACAATAACAGTCTTTAAAAGGCCAGAAATTCCCATTTGAGTACAAACTTATACCAATTAAAGTTACTGCGCCTGCAAGCCTGGCCAAAGCTGGTTAATCTCCGTTTTACTAAGTTTCATCAATCATTTTTAATATTATGTATTAAATGTTAGTTTTATACTTCAAAAAGTGGCATAATTTTACTGTTTTACTGGAACAACTTCATAAGGTACCTAAATGGACCTGGACTACAGGGTACACCCCCAGCGACAAGTAGGGTACACATTCTTGTGTACATATTACACCTTTAAAATGCATTCAGCATGTGGGTGAACATATTTATTACTGTGCATTGTTTAAAACCAGAACAGCTGAGAGATGGACACAATGCAGTCTGCCACTTCCCTCATGCTTGCTGCTCTGTGTGGTGATTTAGAGGCTGGAACCAAGATGCAGGGAGGCACAGGAGATTCAGGGATCAGGTGAAAAATAAAATACTTTTTTTAAGGAGAAAATAAGAAGCCTGACAAGGCAGCAAATAAGAAAAAAACCAAAGGGTGCCCTAGAAACATGGGCTGCCCACACTGCTGATGAAGACATACTGCATGTATGGACAAATGAAAGAGAATGGAGGAAGAATTTATACCGAGGAGGTTTGATTACTGAGTAGGAACAGCTGGAGCAGGAAGAACTGATCAGGTGGAAAAGCAAGACAGGTGTGAATCAACCAGAGCCAGCACTGAGGAGAGTGATGAACAAAAACATGGAGACAAATACACAAATAAGAGGCAACAAAAATAGTACATAAGTGAAAATTTACAAGAAACAACATAATATGTTACTTTTCATCTCGCATCATGAAAAATGTTTTTAAACTACAGTACAGTTATAAAGGTACAAAAGTAAAATGGCTATTAATTGTGGATATCTAGATTTAACATTTTATCATAATGATTTAATCATTCAATTAATCAGAATTTATTAAATTATTTACAACCAATGATGAACAAAGGGACCAGTCTGGGAACCATGAGATTTGGGTCTTTATAAATGCTATATATGTGTAAATGTGTGTACATGTGTGTAAATTCACTCACACTTTTATGCTGAGACTCAACTACCTCTCTGTAGGACAGCAGCAACAAGCTCAACTACGCCTCCTACAGGTGAGGTAGAGTTGTATCTGCCTCACCTTGTGACTCCTCTTTGCAGTTCATTGTCCATTAGCAAGAATAATTATGAGCTGCACGACTCAGTTTCTGTTGGATCACATTCAGAGATGAGGTGTTGTTGCTGCCTCACGTCACAGTTTTTGATTGGGAAATGTGCAAATTTGATCCTTTTTGTTTACGGAAATGTTTAAAATGGTTGGAGTCACGCAAACATATTTGTAGCTCACCAAATATTAATATAAATTTGATGTAATCATAATATATATTTTTAAAATTTTCACAAGATTTTACCTCCACTTGTCTCCCCCTGACCGCACATTTCTGTTTACCCATTTACTAAGCAAACTTTAAAAAAAAAGAATGTTGATACTTTCCTTTTTATACAGTTTTTTTTTTTTGCAGAAAAAAATAGAATAAATAACAATAAAAGAACAAACAAAAACAATGAATTTAGTTATAAATATGCAGCAGATCACTACAGGATCAGTCAGTACACTGTTGTTGATTTTCAGACAGATAGATGTAATTATTGTTTATTCTCATTTTGTACTACAATGTTGTATAATTTCAAAAATTAAAAATGACTTTAAAGTTTTATATATTAAAGCGACAAATAAAGTAAATAATCCCTAAAATTCTACATTAAAAAATATTATATCTTTTTTTTTGTTAAATGATCTATTTTGGATTGTATAATGAAAGATAGAAAGAAACAGAGTGGAGGAATATACATGTGAAAGGAGGAGGAGGGGATTAGGGAGAAGATTAAAAGGGAGCAATGATGATGTGATTATGTGGTTTGATGTGTGTGTGTG